>PVJA010011545.1:0-54432 GCA_004027025.1 Myocastor coypus
TATAACAAAATAACAAAAAAATTTTTTTTTTTTTTTTTTTTTGTATCTTCCAGGGTCAAATCCCCTCAGGATCAAGTTTGGGACCATAGGCAGCACTTTGTAGAACTGTTGTTAGTGTCAGCCTTCGGGACGAGTCACAGCCATTGCTTGGCCATTTTGCTTTCTGTGAAAGCCTGAGAGAATGTTTTTCTCTGGGTGGCTCTCCTTAGACTCTATGTAGTGGTTAATATGCAAACCAAATTGGGAGGCTGTTACTCAACCCACAGGGTAATGCACAGAAAAGTGCTTGAATTTGCATGCAATTTTTGGTGTGACATTAGATTACCCAACTTGCTGGAAAAAGGTAAGTATATTTTTAGTTAAATATGGAACTTTGGAGAGGCATCTGAAACATGCAATTCTTAGACCCATATAGTATTCTTCTCTCTGTTTTTGGTGACCTACACTGTCCTTTGGTCTGGTCAGATAACTTTTAGTCTGTCTATCCATTGAGATTTGGCTCAAGTTTCTCCTCATTATTAGTCCTGTGTTATAGGTTTACCAAAGAAAATCACTGGCAAAAAGTATAATTCTTGTTATATCACCAGAAAGATGTAGCTTATCAACGTGATTTGTGGTTGCTGATATTATCCTTTGGCATCGGGATGAAGTAGTATTTGTCCATCACCCCACATTCTTTCAACGACATTTGCTTGTGCTTTGCAAACTTGATAAGTATACTTGGTTCCTTGAGTATTTGCATAAATTATGCAGATATTTTGCAAGGGATAGTCTATTCTCCAGTGAAGTATTCATTGAATTATTTATGTATATAATATAAACTCATATATATATATTAATTTGAGTTATAATGTAATGTGCATTTGGTTTCTCAAATTATTCTTGCTTTCTCAAATAGAAACTTTTAAGTTCTCTTCTCTGACCTTTTCACACAATGCAGTGATCAGTTCATGAGTGAATGTGCTGATGGTGTATGGAGCCAGAAGGCAGGCCACTGGGACATTGACCTAGAAGGGCCTCTTCTTGTTGCTCGCTTCTTCTCTTGCTCTTTGCTTCTTGGTTGCCATGAAGTGAATAACTTTCATCTACTCTACATGTTTGTCATACTATTTCTGCCTTGGAGCAAACCAACTGTGGGCTAAATTCTGTAAATCAAGGGGCCAAAATAAAGCTCTCCTCCTCTAAGTTGTTTGTGCTTGTTTTTTTTTTTTTCTGATGGAGAGCAAAGTGAATGTGTAAGTTCATGATTTGTACATCGATATCCAATTTTTTGACAGCCTATTTTTTTCTACAAATAATTGCCCTTGTTTATTTGTCAAAATCAGGTGCTTGCATTTGAGGAGTTGAGGCTAGAAAGAAGATCTTGTGCTATTCCTTAGATGTATCTCTTTCTTTTTTAGTCAGTAACATACAAGTTTGATATTATTATCTTTATATGAAGTGTTTTTCCTTCTTTCTTGACAGTCTCTGCTTTATGGTTCAATTTAAGATTTTTGATTTTTACTTTACAATAGTATAAATTTACATGTGTTCAGAAAAAAATTATATTTTGAATTTTGATCTTTCCCTGGGTTAATGATATATGTATTTATTTCTCACTGTTCCTTCTTGGAAGTGGCAGCAAGCAACAATTTTAAAAGCCTTATGATCATAAGATAAATGATCAATATTTTACCATATATTGTGTTGCTGGCTTCCAGTGCTTGGTAGGTTAAATGTGTTAAGTGCATTTTTATTGTTATTTTCAAATCAAAATATGCTTATTAGGACAGAATCCTTCAGTGTGTTGTAGTGTATCTGTACTGTGTCCTGGCCCATGTTCTTCTGTCTTTCAATATATACTTTAGATCCAGTGAGGTCATAATGACACAATATCTTGTTAGAACTTAAAATAGAATTTAACTGAAGCATCCATAGATAAAACGGAGAAATATTTAATTTAAAACTAATATTTCTAAGCATGCACTGTCATCATTTATGTAGACCTGTGATTTTTTTCATAACTTTTGTATTCTTCTGCAAATATACTGTATATGCTTTGTAAGATATATGCTAAATATCTTACTATATGAGCATTTCATAGATTCTGTTAGTCTTTAAATGTGAAATCAAATTCTTAATTGGTGATATAAATAGAAAAGCAGTTTGTTTTGCATATTAACCTCATATCATGTTATTGTGCGCTACTCACTGATCAGTTCTTTATTTTTGTTTTTATCTTAGAAGTAAGAGGAAAGCGTCTTTTTTTTTTTCTCAACATTAAGTTAAAGTGAAAAAGAATATTGTAACATCAAGTAAGGATATATAGTGTAGAATGAATGATAAATGTAGAGGTCAACATTTCTAATAAATTTTGGTGTAATGGTGAGAGGAAGATGAAAATCTTCAACAAAAAAGTGAATGTTTTGACTCCCTTCCCTCTTTCTACTTTTTGGTAATCTGAGCAACTACCTTGAAGATGACATTATGCAATGTAATATAACCATCACTGCTAATTTGCTATGACCATATTTTGAAAATCTATATTACTTTTATTGTTTTTATTTTCTTTGTTAAAAAAATATGGCAGAGTTAAAAGAAAGTTTTGATGTATTCATGAAACAAAGAAAAATTAACAACTTGAAATACCACTGCAAAGTCATCTTCTTTCTGAGGTCTCTCAAGGAAGGAGAGAATGTTTTTGTTTAGGGTTTTACGAATAACAATGTTTTTGAGTAACCATAGGGTTTCAGAGAGAATCATGAAAGAAACTTTTAGGGACAAGGTAGAAGATAATTAGATTATAGTAGTATCAGAACATGAGTTATAATGGGAATAGCAGTCTGGAAAATCAGCAGGTAGAAAGAGGTATTGAATAGTAGATACACAGAGGTATGTCATATTTCACATTGGATATATGTATGGGTTAATTGCCTCCTCTGGGAGGTTTCTACTGTTGGTAGTGACTGAGGTATAAACTATGGTGAGAGTGATTTTTGTGGTCCTTCAGGTAAAAGAAAATCTTACCACATCCTCCTGGGATTCCTTGTAAGCTGTCAGTGAGATATTTGACTTAATAGCTATGGAAGAGCTCTTTGGAAAGGCCCCCAAATGCCTGCAGGTTTCTTCTAAAAGAGATCAGCATGTAGTGTTCCCATTTAAAGCAAGCAGCTTATTTGGAATCAAATGCCATCTGTCCTTCTTTGAAACTTGCTGTAGAGAATGCTTAGCCAATACTTTGATAAGTTTTGCCAAGGATGCCCTCAAATAATTTCACAGTAATCATTACTGTCTCCTTATAATTTGAAAGAGGGAGCTGAAGATACAATGAAGAGGCATGAAAAGTTACAACATATGCACCATTTTGAAGAACTTAGTGTTATTTTTTGTTGTCGTTGTTATTGTTCCAGTGTCACCAAGCAGCTTCCTATATCCTGGCACTTATTCTGCATTGTTTTTTACCTCAGTGCTCTTTTCTCCCTTTTTAGCTAGGTCTAGCTGTCCTGCAACCCTAAAGGAGACTCAGTTGGCATTAGGGAGAATATTTAACTTGGCAAACTCCCATTGGTTTTTAATGACTATCACACCTTTAATCCTTTTGAGGCACTTGTATTTCAGAGATAGGATTGCTTAATCAAGAGTAACAAATCCTTAATAGTGCATGCTTGGCAGAGGTTGACTTTCCTAATCCTCATCAACATACGCATATACCAGCTATTATAAAAATAGCAGATCCAAAATGTATTCCTTTGTTAGTTTAGATCAAATACTGAAAAGTAATTTTTTTTAATTTTCTACTTTAATAATACTAAACTTATATTGTTTGAATTTTTACTTTCTCTCTCTCCATATGTACTATATAATACATATCATATATATTTATATTATATATTCAACAATATTTAAAGAATAAACCATGACCATTTATTTTTGAAAAATATATGTGTCCTGAGAAATATATACACAATTCCAAATTTTCTTCAGAATCTATAATGGTGATGAATTGAAATTTGCTGTCACTAGTTCTGTTATAAGGCATTTGCATTCTGCATTTTTGAGTTTTAAATATTATGCATATTCTTGGGCTCAGTGGCATAAGTGTTTGCTTGGCAAGCACAAGGTCCTGAGTTCAATCCCTGGTATCAAAAAAATAAATGTACTTCAAATGTATATTCTTTTCAAATAACTTTAAGAGAAAATGAATATATTTTTATTATAGAAAAATAGTCAATGCAAACATTTCATTACTCTTATTGGTCAGATTTCTCCTCATAAGAATCAGATACTTGAAACTACAACTTAAAAGAAGAGAGATTTATTTTAGTTTATGGTTCATGCATTCAATCTATGCTTAGAGAGATTCAGAGCAAAAGCATCAAGGCAGAGGGTCATGGCGAAACACAGTTGGGGCCAGCCTGACAGTGCCGCAGACTAAAGCACCAGCTTAGGCAGAGTGCAGGGGCCGAGGTCCGATATCCACCATGCTGTGCTGGCCCTGCCTGCGGGTGTGCTGAGACAGCAATGCAGATGGTGTGGCAGCAAAGCGCCTGCAATCCCAGCACATCCGAGGCTGAAACAAGGAGAATCACTACCAGTCTGACTTACGTAGTGAGACCCTGTAGACCCTCTACCAAATACGGAAAGAAAATAGAAAGAGAGAAAATGAAAAAGAAAAGAAAAGAAGAGAAAGAAGCACAGTTGCTCACTTTATGGAGAGCAAGAGGCAAAGGAGCAAAGAACGCCAGAGACGAAGTGGTCGGGCAGTAGATAGAGTCGCCAAGGCCGCGCCTCGCTGACTCAGCCAGACTCACCCAACAATGCGCTTCATTTATTAATGCTCATAAGCCAATCAAAGTTGAGAATGAAGCGACTACTCCTCGTCAGCTTGACAATCAAACCCAGCTCTCAAACCACACTTAATCTCAAACTAAAAACATTAGCTACTTTTCACTCACTCTAACAATAAAACTGCTCTGGGAACAACTGAGAAATCCTTTAATTGCTTTCTTCAAAGTCTCAAAAGTTCCAGCATTGCTCAGTGCAGTATTCCAAGTCCAAAGTTTCCTCTAGGCCTCAAGGCAGTGGCTCGGCTGGGACTCTCTAAAACGTCTCCTAAAAATCTAAAAGCAAGTTATATTACCCCACCGTACAATAGCACATGGTAAATATTACATTTCTGAAAGAGAAAATAAGGGTATAGAATATAATAGGAAAAAAATTACACTAAAATTCAGCAGAACATATATCAAGTCATAAGATTGCAGTGCAACATTCTTGAACACAGGGGCCCGGCGGGATGGCTCAGTGGTCTAAAGAGCCTGCTTGGGGAAGCTTGGGCGGCTTCAGGGACCGCGGTTCGATCCCCGGCACCACATGCTGCGCCAGCCCTGCCCTCGGGGTGGGCTGAGCCGGCCATAAAAATGAGTGAATAAACAAACAAAGGTTCTGAAACAAGAAAAAAATAAAATAATAATAATAAAAAAATAACATTCTTGAACACAATCTAGGGCCCATGGTGGGATATTTGACTTCTTGCAGTCTTGAGAAGCCTCGGTCCTGTACCTTTCCTGAAGTTCTTGTCATCTCAGTCTTAGATTTATTCTGCTCACCACCCACATCCTTTCTTGCAGGTATTTCTCTGCAAGATTCCTTTACATTCTTGGCATCTCTGAATTTCTGCAACCTCCACTGCAATGTTGTCTTCATTTTTAGGCTTTTGGGGGCTGGGGATTTGGCTTAGTGGTAGAATGCTTGCCTAGCAAGCTGGAACCCCTGGGTTCGGTCCTTGGCACCAACAGCAAAAAATAAACCTCCCATTCTTAGGCTTTTGTTCATCCTCCTCTCAGAGGGACAATCCCAGGCTTTCATTTGAAAGCTACTTGGAAGCCAGGTGTGGTGGCGCACGCCTGTAATCCCAGCATTTGGGAGGCTGAGGCAGGAGGATCGATGTGAGTTTGAGACCAGCCTGGCTACAAAAGTGAGCTCAAGGCCAGCCTCAACTGCATAGCGAGACCCTGTCTCCAAAAGACAAAAAAAAAAAAAAAAAAAAAAGAAAGAAAGCTACCTGGAAACTTCTTGATCCCCAACCTCTTTTTTATTTTGCATTCCAGAAGACCAGCATCAAGTAGGCAAGACCAAGATTTGCTGCTAACCTTAGCAATAGCCATAGCTCCTTGATCCATGGCTACAGTAGCCTCTCAGGATCTGGCTTCCTGATCATACTGAAGTGAGTCACAAGGGACCACTTACAAATAGCAATGCTGAGAGGGGTTTCTAGGGTTTACTTTCTCCATTGAAAGAGTCACACTCATATTTTTGAGCCTGCAGTGTGTGGGGTCTTGTGATTTCTGAATTGTTTTTAAGACTTTTTTCTTCTTGTGAAGATTCAAAGTAATTGGTTTCTTTTATTGATGGTAGTATCTTTAGCAACTATACCTTTTTTGTTTCTTACTTTATATGTAGCCCCTTTTAGCCACAAGTGCTTCAGGTATTTCTTTTCTACTTATTCTCCAATTTTTTGCTGTAAATCTGGCTGAAAACAGTCAGAAGTACTCAAACCATAGATTGACCACTGGGCTGCCTTAAAATTTCCTGTGCTACTTCAGTTAGACTGATGAATTTAATGTAAGTTTCATGCACCATCTCAGGTCATATGAAAATGTGACCCCTCCCATTCCCTCAAAGAACAATATGCATAGTCCCTAGTCTAACTCCAAATATTGTCCTCATATTCAATTGATCCCTTATGATCCTGGCTTTTACTGTTAAAGTTTCTATCAGAATTCTGGTGTTCTGTGCATTGACTAGATTTACTCATTAACTTCGGCTAACAGCCTTCCAGTGTTTCTTCATCGACATCTCCTAACTTTTCAAATTCCTCCCACAAAAGTCAGGCGTGGTGGCGCACCCCTGTAATCCCAGCACTCAGGAGGCTGAGGCAGGAGGATCGGTGTGAGTTCGAGACCAGCTTGGGCTACAAAAGTGAGCTCGAGGCTAGCCAGAACTGCATAGTGAGACCCTGTCTCAAAAAGACAGAGAAAAAAAATTCCTCCCGCAAAGCAATTTCTAAGCTATGCAGTCCAGTATAGTAACAGTAAGACCTCTTTTTTTTTTTTTTTTTTTTTTTTTTTTTTTTTTTTTTTTTTTTTTTTTTTTTTTTTCTGGTGTCACTTTTCTGCATTGGTCATCTTTCTCATTGCTGGTACAAAAAACCTGAAACTCAAAACGTAAAGGAAGAACATTTAATTTTATTCATGAGGTTGGGAGGGTTACTTCCTGGTCAGCTGGATCAACGTGAAAAGGTATGTTGTAGCAAAGCTATTCAGTTCATAGTGGCCTGGAACCAGTGTGGGAGAAGGGTGACAGAAAAGTCAGACAGGTACAGATCCTGCAATAATGTCAGAAAGGAAAGGACGTTGCTCTTCCCAGAGCTACTCTTCCATAACCTGCGGGACAACGTGCAGGAGTGTGCCCTATCAATCCTGACTAAACCCAGAGGTCCATCAGCTTGCCAGGTAAGCTTAGCCAGCATGCATTCTTTTGCCTTCCATTTCCCTATATAGGGATAGGATCAGAAATTTTTAGCAAGTCTTAAGACTTGTACTAAATTGAAGGCAAATTTTAGATTTATATCTAGTTGACTGAGAAACATATTGATATTCTAACAGTGGTTCTTTCAGACTTAGAGACCATAAAATATATGAATCAAATTATTTTTTAAAAGATTTTTTTCCTCTGGGCAATTATATCAGCTTGTGCTTCCACTTGCTCTTTCTTGTCAGTTGTCTATACCTTCCCCATTGCCCTGAGCTAGTCCTAGGCACTGTGTGACTGAGTAGCAATCACAGGGGTGTTCAGTGTGCTCCCTTCCTAGAGCCTGGCTGGGCCTTTTCTGTCACTGAAGAATCCTTTTATGTCGTTGCAGTAAGAAGGCAAGTATCTCTCTGTGTTGAAATAGTTCAATTTAAAAGCTTGTGGGCAGGTGAGCAGAAACAGTTTTATTGGCTCTATTTTCAGAATCTTTTTTTAAATTACAATAATATACCCATGAAGCACATAAGGAAAGAACCTTTTTGGGCTAACAGAACTTTTACTCTTTTAACAAAAAATACAAATAAAGTGAGAAGAGTCACTTTGTCTTTAAGAGTTTATTTTCAAATTTGATATTTCATTACTTCAGGAAATCTTACATCCTTGTGGAAGTAGGGAAGGAAATTTTTTTATAAAATAACTGTCTTATAAATAACAGTCTCATGTGAATTTAAAATCTCATTATATTTTATCATCTATGTAAATGCATGATCGATTTGCATCCTCTAAAAAATTGTTTTGAAGATTTTGAAAATACAAGTTATTTCATATATATTCAATAAAATATCTGTTTAATTTCAAATATATTGTATATTACTTGTTTTTGGTATTTATCAAAGTCCTGGCCTTTACTGTTAAGGTTTCTATCAGAATTCTGGTGTCCTGAGCATTGACTAGATTCACTCTTTAAACTCTGCTAACAAACAGCCCTCTACTGTTTCTCCACCTGAATCTCCTAACTTCTCCATCCTCCTCCCACAAAGCAGATCTTTGTGAAGAACTTTATTTACTTGGTTTCCACATTTCATAGTTCCCTATAAAACTTAGGTCCATGTTATTGGAGGAAATCAAAGCATTTAGATTTTGATCAGCACAGTTATGAACACATGACTATTTCAGTTACTCTTCTTTCGTTGCTGGGACAAATACCCGACACCCAAAATGAGGGAAGGAAAGGTTCATTTAGCTCACAGTTGCTGGAGCTTTCAGTCCATACTCAGCTGGCTCCAAGGCTGAGCAGCACACGGAAGTGGGCGGCAGTTCGTGGCGGTGGCAAAGAAGAAGAGAGCAAAATGGAGGAGTAGCAGCAGCAGCAGTGGCAAGAGAGAGCAGGTCTGTTTCTCTGAAGCTGCACTCAGGCTCTCCGCCACAGTGATACATACACACTCATGTTATAGCAGCACAATTTGTAGTAGCTTAATCATGGAATTTGAGGAATGACTTAAAAAATGTGGCATTTTTATACAATGGGATACTACTCAACCATAAAGGAGGTTGAACTTGAGCCTTTTCATAGGCAAATGGGTTCAGCTTGACACCACACTCATAAGTGAAATAAATCAGATTTACATGTGTAAACATTCACTGGTCTCTGTCTCTCTGGACCAGAGAGACTGAAAGAATAACTAAAGTTTAAAAATCAGTTATACTAGTGTCTCTTAGTGTATTAAAATTAGTTATACTATTAGTGTCTTTTAGTTCATTAAAAAGAAAGGTTCGGAGTGGGCCAGATAGCTCAGCAGATTAAAGTGCCTGCTTAGGCAGATGGAGGCACCTGGGATTTGATCCCCACATGTTGCGCTGGCACTGCCCCTGGGACACACTGAGATGACGACTGAGACTGCGTGTGCAGGTGCATGCCTGTAATGCTACTGCCTGGGAGGATGAAAACAGGAAGATTACTACGAGTCCAATCTGTGCAGTGAGACCCTTATGCGCTGTACTAAATGCATGAAAAAAGAAAGGTTCATACTAATATTGATTGGGGGAAATATTTATGCCTTTATCTTGTGCCCTGAAAAAATAGTTTAAAGATAACATATAATGTACTATCATTATTATCCTATTACTTTGTTATGACATTTTGTTTTACTTTATATCTGTAAAATATACCAGCAAAAAATATTATACTTCTATTTTTTACAGATAGCATGGGAACACTTTGAAATGTATTTTTTAGGAATGACCCAGAGTTGAGTCACTAATAATATCGTTTCTAAATAAAATACTTAAATTCTGAAATAAGATAGAGAATCTAAAACAGTTATCATAAGGTTTGTCTGATAAAACTAGGATAAAGTAACTCATTTATCCATTTGAATAAAATCCCCATACCTTTATTAGAAGAAAAGGAGGCTTACTAATCAGTGGCAAATATCTACATTTACATGTATACAGATGCAGATATAGATAGATAGATGTAGATATATACATATATTATGCATAAATATTTTATATATAAATATAAAGAGGTCGCTAGTCACTATGTATTTGACCACATAAAAGCTGCACTAGTGGGTACTGTAAGGATACAAAATTTGTACAGGAGATAAAGTGAAGCAGGAGGAAATTTTTTAAGGGAATGAGAGAACACGGGGAGGGGAAAGGGGACAGAGGAAAGTGAAAAGACAAATGAGAAGAAAAAAAGCAGAAGCAAAGCCTTGTTCATGAAGAGAAGTAGAGGGTTTGAAGAGATGGAAGTGGGAAGAAAATAAAGACAAATCAATATATATATTATGTATAGGCATAAGTTTCCTATCATGAATATAATAATTGTAAATTGTATAATAAATTTAATTAAATTTTAAAAATATATACACTAGACCAAAGCTTATAAAGAAAGGTGATTAAAAAAAATTAGGCTACTGGAAACCATGTAGTACAAGGAAAAGTAATGTCTCATAATTCCTAAAATCTTCATTTAATTGTGTTACATTCAAGATAAATGAGTACAATCATAATAACATCTTTTAAAAATAATAATCCGTTTAAATTTTAACAATAAAGAACAAAACAAACTTTATGCATTTGAAATTTATCCTTAAAAATGTACTACTCCATAGCCACAAGTTTTTCCAGTGTAGTACCAAATAGTACATTTTAATGCTAATTCTGACTCCAGCTGAGTGTGACAAAATATTCGATGCACACTCTGTAACAGGGACCAACTTTGACTTTTTAAGAATGTTTCACTATTAGAAAGCTTATTCAAAGTGCAGCATTGAATGTTCTTTGCAGATTATATTTTATTTCATATGAAAACTCTTATTTTCACTTATCTGAGAAAATATTTGCATTGCTATTCCTATTAATCAATGTTTAAATATTGGCTATTATTATTTATAAATTCCACAAATACTTGTAGCCAAGAAATTCATGTCAATGGAGTTGCTGAACCTATGGGACAATTTCAAGCTTTTAACATTACTTAACCTTCAAAAAATGTTTCTTTTGAGCTGTAACTAGCAGGCTAATAAAATAGATTTGTCAATCATCATCCTAGAGTTTGTGTGAGAACCGGTCTCTTCATATTGAGTGGCATGGGTTGGCAGGACTGGCAGACACACATTGAGCTAATGTAGAGGAAGTAAAAGACTAAGATTTATTTAAAAGTCAGACATTATACATTAAAATCTCTTTCATTAGACTGTAGGTTGACAGTGGTGGTGTTTCTTGGTATATAAATCAGATCCTGTCTAAAAGTGCCTCTAGCCTTTGTTAGGAAAATATGGCCTCTAAGGATGTATAAGCAGTTTCCATTGTAAATGACTTTCATTTTGTAACCACCTATGTGAATGTATGGATTATGTTAACTACATTCAGACTCCCATATACATTACACATAGTATTATGTAAGCACACGTAAAAAATAAAACTTTGAAGTAGTTGTTAAGCCACATATATCTATAAGCCTTTTTATTTTTTATTTATTTTGTACTCTAAATGTTTTTCATTGAAAATTGCATGCAATGTATTTTTTAATGACTTCATATTCTGGATTTTTTAAAGAGAGTATAAATCAGAATTAAAGCAGAAAAATTATAAGTTGTATAGATTTTCACTTAACAAAGTAATTTGAACTTCACAGTATTAGTTAAACGCATACTGTGATCTTCCAATTAGCTATTTATATCACCAGATATACACATGTAAAATTGGAAGAAGAAAGAAAAACCCTCAATATATAAGAAATTAAGGAGATAGGAACAGACAATTGAAAAAAGACAGAACAAATTAAAACATTGGCTGCAAGGCAAAAGTTAGTATATTCTCTGACCTGAAATTGTATTGTTCATTCAGTATTTCCATCATTTTTCTATTCTCCTCTATTTTTATCTTTGTTTTCTTTAGCTGTGCTAAGTAATTCTTTCAGGATTGTTGTCATATATTTTTTGACCAGACAGACTATTTCAGAGTTTGTTTCTTTTATAACTTGATGGACTTGTTTCTTTACTTCAGTTGCTATCATTTCAGAAATTTCAGGTGTGTAATTTCCAAGTTTTTGTATGTTTTTGTCTCCTGCATTTGTTCTGGATGGGCTAGAGGACTGAGTTTGCTTTTTGCTCCTGTATTTTGACACTTTTGAAGGTTCCAGTCATCAGCCAAACAGAGTACCACAGGCCACCCAATGCTGCGAAAGTTCTTAAGTGGCACTAGGAAAGCTCCGCTCCTGATCAGCAGTCCTCCTAAGTTCTTAAAAGGTTGGACCAGGACCAGTACAAGCTTCAATCCTGCATACTGTGGCAAAGGAGCTTTCCAGAGTGCCATAGGCTGTCTGGAGTCTTTTATGAATAATTTTATGAATAATTTGCAATTTTTAATTTGATGACATGATAAATTGATAACATTCCTGGTAATGATAACATTGTTAATTAAATGAAATACAACCGTTTTTGTATTTTTTTAGGGAAAGGTCTGCATGGTGTTCAGGGTCTTACTACTAGACTGGACTCATAGTGATCCACCTGTTTACAGCTTCCCAAGAGCTGAGATTACAGGTGCATGCCAGCACTTCCAGTCTCAATTGCTGTCTCAGAGTGCCCAGGAGGCTTGATTGGCATGGCAGGCCCAGAGATTGAATCCCTGGCCCCTATGCCTACTTGCCAGTGCTTTAATCCACTGAGCTATTTGGCAGGCCCTGAAGTACAATGCTAAGGTAAAAATACAATACTATTTTTAAAAATTAAATTAGAACTTAATATATGTAAGGATTTATTATGCATATTGATTATAATATGTAATACTATAAGGATTACAATCCTTTATAAACTGAACTATATTTCTAATGTAATCACTCTTAACGCTTCCACTAGTTTTCTCTGGGAGAGTCATCAGATTTTTTAAATTTAATTTTTAGATGAAATGGAAAGCAAAGTAACTCAGATAACAGAATAAGGATTTGGTCTGTGTTTTTTTGTCCTTCTTTAACAAAATGATGGAATATTTCATTTCCTTTGCAATTCATATTTTGTCAAAGAACATGTTCACATCCTTTTGTCTGATGAGTGTCTCTTCTCTGATTGGAATAGTCAAAAAGTACTTTTTGTCTAGAGCCTCTCTACTTGATTTTATGGGTTGCGTAGAGGTGAGAAGCTGTTTGATGGAAGCTTACTGTATAAACCTATGCACAAACACAACTGATCTTAATTTGCCATTGGCATCAAATAATTAATTACTGATACAAACTATATATTTCACTGAATGATATTTTACTGGATGATATCTCCATTTACAAGAATTTTAATTACAATGGATGAAGCTCTTAATATCCTAGATCTTCAATCTTCTATTTAAATCTAAATGGTACTTTCCTATTTTCTGTGGTTCCTATCCTGGTAATTTTCTACTTCATCAAAAACCTCAACTTGAATTTAAAATCAGTTTCTGGGAATCTCTTCTAGGCTTTTCATTCTTAATGGAGTATTTCTCCTTCATGTAACTTTCCACCCTGTTGAGTTATTTCTCATATTACATTAGTACTATAATTTCTGAATTATGGGAATTGTATATATTTTAACATTTGTATTATAAGACTTTGAACTCAATTGATTTTCTGAACTCAAGAAATAAATATACTCTGATGGCTGAAAAGAAATATAGTGTCTCAAACATAAAGACCTACTGATTTTTGAAGTGGCAGTACTGAATATATGCGTCCAATTTTAAGATAGCTCATCCATAAGCCAAAGTATCTTCTATTCTATCTATAGCTGTGTATCACTTGCACTAATGCCAAAAGGAGAAAGAATAAGGAGTATAAATGGCAGGACATTTTGGCTAGGACTGGCACTCTTATCCATCATTCTGGGTATATTTCCTTAGAATTCAGTTACGTGTCCCACTTAACTTCAAAGAAATTTGTGAAATGTAGGCTAGCTGTAGAGTTTAGATGAAAACTCCTAGAATAACAGTTCAAGCCAATTCTATGGCCTTTTCTAACAATTTATCCCTTTCTCCAGTCTTAACTTCTTTAACAATGTCACCGTCACTCATTTTCTAAATCTAAACATAATGAAAAGCAAGTGTTTTGCAGTTACTGGGAGTCTAGATGAGAAAAGCCAGCCCTGCCAATACTTTTTCTAGGACGGGAAATGTCTCTTATGCCCACTAACCTGGATGTGTCTGTTTTAGTTTTTTGCTTTTTTTAAAAGGGCTGCCATAAATAAGATCATAAATATTTCTTCCATAACCTAGCTTGAAATCCAAGTAACTTTTTTATTGCTTTTCCCAGTAAAAATCTGCTACCACACTGTGTTAAAATGAGATCTCATTCAGAAATCTGATACCAACACTTCTTTAACTGAGTCTTTATTATATGACTCTTGTTTATATGGATTTCTGCTTGCTAGGGATTAAAATTAAATCTGAGTACAGTGTGAAATGCTTCTCATAATGAAATTTCCCTCTCTGAAAGATTTTTTTCTCTTATCTTTACCCCCCAAGATTGCAGATGCAGACTGCTATTTTCTACCCCTGAATAAAACATGCAATTTTGGTTTTTGAATGTTTTCCTTCCTATGCCCAAAATGTCCTTTCTCTCTTACCCTCCTCTCATTTGCTTTCTCTGGCTTCTTGACTTAACTACCCTTTCAGGCATAGCTCAACAGTCACAGCTTTTACAATTCTTCTCTTTCCATATATACGCAGTGTTAACCAATCATTTTTTTCTCCCTTTGTGCTCCCATACAAAATCTTTATATAGTGAGACCCTGCACAAAAAACAACTTTAAAAAAGAAAATGCTTCTCTCTCTCTTTTTTTTTTTACAGATCTTGTCATTGTTCACTTCCCTTGTATTTATGTGTGTATATGCATCCTTTCTTTCACTTGATATAGACTGTAAGGCTCTGAATAGTAATTACAGCATCTTATTCTTCTCATCTTATTTATCTTTGTATCTTCAGCATGTCACAAATTAAATACCTTTAGTTCTAAATTTTAATATTCCAGAGAGTTGCTTATTATTGCTTTATGAAAAAGCATAAAAAGCATCTTTGGAGTAGGATGTCCTTGAGTTTTAGAGCAAAAAGTTTAGAAATAAGTCTCATGAATTAAAAGAACCTTCTGTAAGCAAACAAAAAAATCCAGTCATTATAAGAGAAAGTTTGATAGCTGGGCGTGGTGGCGCACGCCTGTAATCCTAGCACTCGGGAGGCTGAGGCAGGAGGATTGGTGCGAGTTCGAGACCAGCCTGGGCTACAAAAGTGAGCTCAGGACCAGCCTCAACTGCATAGCGAGACCTTGTCTCAAAAAGACACACAAAAAAAAAAAAAAAAAAAAGAGAAAGTTTGATAAATGATAAATGAAATTACCTAAGTAAATATTTTAGAATACCATTGATCAATAATTAATTAATAATATTTTAAAGGGATATATGTCCTATGTAATATGGAATTTATAAGAAGTCATGATAATAATTTTAAATTCTATGTACATATACTTCAGAAGGTGAGTGATATATATATTAAGAATACATTTTATGTACTTGTGACAGAGAGATGAAAAACCCACTGGAAAATATATGGCTGAATATGAATTTGTCTTTAAAAGACTTATGTGAGTAAGACAGGTAAAGCAGTTTGTCAGTGATTGATGAGATATGTGTGAGCCAGAGTTTTGTGACAGAGCTAGAGGTCATAACAACCTTTATTTAGCAGAGAAAGATACCTTTGCCTACCCTAGGACACAAGCAGCCCAACCTAACTAGTTGTGCCTTACTCAGGAGGTACATAAGATGTTCCAGTTCTGATTGGAATAATCAAAAAGCTGCTCAGTATTGACTGCACTTTAAATGGTGAAAATGTGTTGTGTAGTGTTGAGGTGTGAATATTCACATTTACTTGGTTTTAAGAGTGAAAAACATGTCCAACCCCTGCCTATGGCCTTGGTTCATGATCGAGCAGTAACTCTGCCTGGTGTTCCAATCGTCTGCTGTGTTGCTGAAGTCTGCCCCAGAAAGGTAGCTTTCCTCTTTGCAAACTCAGTGTTCCAACAATGTCTGAAGACCTGTCCTTGGTGCTGAATGAAGCCTTTTCTAGTCGCTAGTTTGATTAGGATCCCCTGTGATGTTTGCTACTGGAGAACTAATTTTATCTACCGTCTTCAGCAGTTCCACTGCTATGACTTAGATTATTGTTTGAGCTCCGTGTTGTTCTGTCTTTCTTTGAGCTTTGGATGGCCTGACTTTCCCTTCCAATTTACCTTCTTAAAGGTTATCTCTACGATCTCTTTTCCCAGCTTCTTATTTTTGTATTATCTGACTAGCTGTTTCCCAGTGGAAGAGACTTTCGCGTAAGTTGCTTTTTAAGCTTTGTCACTGGTTACTACAGGACAGTATGGTTTTGTTTGTAGTGATCTCTGCCCCATTTATAATATTGGAATATCCTGAAAGCTTTAACACGTCAGCTATGAGTACAATAAGGATTTGAAATGTTTGTAAAATGAATGAGCAAAATAAAATAAGTTCTTATGTAGGTCTTTAAGGAACAATTCTAGATAATTCTCTTGCAAAGGAATACAAGGAACATTATGTTTATGCAAGTACCAGAAGATATTTTGATATAGTGATATTTGAGGGCTGTATGTAGATTACCAGAGAATTGTATTATCTGTTTCTTTCTGTTAACTACACAAAAGGAACAGCTACATAACCAAATGTATAAGACAAAGTATAAGTAGTGTGAATAATCAGTAATTGAAAACAATAGACTACATAAACAGAATAGCTAGACTTTACAATAGTATGCTCACTCTGACTTTCTGTACTAATGAGGAAGGTTTTGTTCTGCAGATCTGGCTAATGTGGTTACCAGTCACCTCTCACAATTGAGTCTTTGAATTTTGTTTAGTGTAATTAAAGATACAGACAAATATTAACAAGACATTCTCTAATTTTATTACATTGCCTTAATGATTTGCAAGAATGAACTTCATGGTTTAGTTACCATAGCAGTGTGTTTTCAACTATGTGACTCATTCACATCTTTCCCTATAGCTAAGGGCAGAGAAGGAATTCCACCAATAGGATGGCAATATCCCATATCACTTGTTTAGAGATTATTTGTTTCACTTCTTCTGATTATCTTTCCTCTTAATCAAGAGCTGGAATATGGACATGCTGAATAATCCTATTTCACTATTGCCATTGAGGGAGCTGTTATGTAACAGAACAGCCAAAATTTGAGCTTCTGCATGACTTCACTGGGCAATGTGCACTGCCTACTCTGGACTGTGTGCATTTCTTTAAAGAGGGAAGTACGTGTTTCTCTGTACAATGATCTCTCTCTCTCTCTCTCTCTCTCTCTCTCTCTCTCTCTTTCTGAAGTAAAGAGCAGCAGACAGGTGATCAGATGATGTGCTTCATTTCTAAAAGTAGGCATTCAGAAAGATTTAAACTGGTATAGAATCTTTTACTATATTATTAAAAGACATCATTTTTGAAAAAGAAACTATAAATTCAGAATATTTTGCAATTTAAAATAAGGTCACCAACATGGAAAAATAAATGTAGGAATTTATGTTTTTCTGAATTTTTCAATGATATGACAAGTGATAAAATAATTTTACATTTACAGGCTCAAATTTTCAAGTATCAATTAGGCTAATGAGTGATGTAAAAAGAAAGGACATTGGAATACTTTTGGCTTATTTTTATTACTTTTGTCCAACAGTTGCTTATAGCTAAATTCCATTGGTATATGGAGCTATTTTCATCAAAATTAAGAGCAGACTTAATCCATAGCCTCTATTAATTCTAACATTAACATTTTAAAATTCTAACTGTCTACAAACACTGGGGATTCTTATGCTCTTGTCTGGTGTTATTATCACTCATCTTCATGACCACTACTGATTGAGCTTTCATCTCTTTTACACCCGTCTTATCCCATCTTATTCATATCATTTCCCAAGCTCTCCATTGAAGGAATTGTTACTCAATGTCTGTTGATTTGTTAATGCTAAGAGGGATTAGGCTTCTGTTGGAAAAATAATGTTCTTAGGATAATCTTAGGAAGAAGGTTCTGTTGCATTCTTATGCATATATTAATCCAATGAAACAAATCATTTGTTGCGATGTTACTGTTGTTTCTCAAATTTTATTTCCTCATAATTTCTTTGTAAATTATTTGAGACACCAACAGAATCATTATATATTACAAAACAAAATCTCTAGTTAGGCTATTACTTAAGTTTTCTCTTGGGTTTACAGCACAAAAACCATTCACTTGTCACTAAAATTTGATTTGATTTCTAAAGGTGCTATCAATAGGATTGAAAATAGCAGTTCTTTAATACACAGAGAACTGTTCTGTGAAGTTTCTCTAATTAAATAAATTACTCCTTTTTATTATTTCTTTATGCTTTTTCATATTACTAAAGTACTGCATGCTAACTAATTTGTAACACTAGAGCCCCTTTTTTACTATTTTTAAACAAAAATGTGTTTTGTATACTTTTCTATCACTTATAAGCTTCACATTTCAACATTCAGAATTTCATTTTATTTTTAAAAATTGCATAGAGCCGGGCGTGGTGGCGCACGCCTGTAATCCCAGCACTCGGGAGGCTGAGGCAGGAGGATCCGTGCGAATTCGAGACCAGCCTGGGCTACGAAAGTGAGTTCAAGGCCAGCCTGAACTGCATAGCGAGACCCTGTCTCAAAAAGACAAAAAAAAATTTGCATAAGTCTAATTTTTGTTAAATTTATTAGTGAACATCCCATTTTAATTAAATTAATAGAAACTAGGCAGTTATTATAAAATACCTATATCTATAGATATAGGTATATATCTATAAGAGCAATTATAACATTCTATATAAAAATTACAGTGCAGATAGCTTATAGTCATAGTTTATCAAAAACAGAAACATTTTCTTTGACTTTTAGTTGAAAACATCAAACTGCATACACACTTATGCCTTTTTCATTTCTTTTCTCAATGTTTTAGAAAAATTTTATTCAAAAGAAAAGAAAAATAAACATTAAAACAATGGCATGAAATTTCCAAACAATGGCCAGAAAGATAGATAGCACAGCAGAAAAAGTGCCTGCTTTGGCAAGGACGGGAACTGGAATTTTATCCTTAGTCCTACAGGCCATGCTAACCTCACCCCTGGGGCACACTGAGCCCGTGACCAAGTCCAGGTGTTGTGGTGTGTGTCTGTAATACTAGTGCTGGGGAGACTGAAAGCAGGAGGATCATTTCTAGTACCATCTGTGTAGTGAGAGCCTGTACCAAAATGCAAATGAAAAAAAAAAAAAATCAAAACAAGATTGTAGAAGTGTAAAACTGGTTAGTATATTTTGTGTTGTTATCTTCAAAGTAGTTGCTCATATTGTAAGATATAGTAATGAAAGTAAATGAAATAACATTTGCATAAACCTTTCAGCAAACTAATAGCATTATATAACTATTTTATTTATAATGTATATGAGGATATATGAGAATTCACTGTTATACATATTCCCTCTTGAGACTACTTTTATTGGGCCCCATACTCCAGTAAGTTGTATCTGCATTCTCATTTCATTGTAGATATTATTTAATTTTTTCCTTTGTTTCATCTGTGACTCACTAATTGCTTAGAAGTGGATTATTTAACTTCCATGTGCTTATTTAGTTTTTGCATTTTCTTTTGACACTAATTTCCTATTTAGTGAGTTTTGACAAGTTATCACTGTATTCAAATACAGATCATGTCTATAAAACTTTATCCATCATACTTATAATGAATATCTTCTCACTCTTCACTCCCTTTTATGAACATACACTTTCAAAGTAAAGATCAGTCTGCTCTCTCCTCTATCTAGAATTTCATGTAAATGTATTCCTGTACTCTTTATTTTTTTAGTTCTAGCTTATTTTTCTCAAATGTATATTTTGAAATTCATCATGTTGCTATATGTATATTTCCTTTTTGTTTAAATGACAAGCTATTATAATTATTATCAAAATATCTGTCTATATTTTTTGACATTTCAGTTGTTCCAATTTTGAAATTATGAGTGTTGCTATTGTGCTAACTCATATACAGCTGACCAAATGACTCAGCAGATTTAAGTGCCTTCAAGTAGGTGCAGGGGCCAAGAGTTCCATCCCCTGACTAACCCTGCCAGCCCTATCCCCAAAGCAATCTGAGACAGCAATTGAGACTGGGCATGGTGGTGTGCACCTGCATTCCAAGCTCTTCGAAGCTATACACAGGTAGACCACTACAAGTTTGATTTATTAGTGAGACTCTGAACAGCCTGTAGTCCCTTCCCTAAAAATACAAGAGAGAGAGACAGAGAGAGAGAGAGAGAGAGGGGGGGGAACTAATATAAAAATTCTTGTGTGATCATATTTCTTTCAGAAATGGTTAGGAAAAGTATTTATGCATTATATAGAAAATATATGGAGTTTAGTAATACTATATGTGTGTATACTTTAGCTTGATAATAGTCCTTTTCTGTACCTACCCTGTCTAACATTTATTTCCTTCCTTTATCTCACAGTAGTTTTCCCTTGTATTTTCTTGCCATTTAGGTTTTTCAATAAACTACAAGAACTATTTCCCCAAATGTGGTGCTATTTAAGCTTCCAAAAGCAGTGTCAAAGATTCCCTTCATTATACATGGGCTCCAACAGTGACATTATCAGCTCTATGTAAATAGTTTTGCTGGATGCTTAATTGTATAACCTTTTGGATTTTCTGTCTGATTTGTTGATGACATCCTCCCAGGATTTTTTTTTTTTTTTTTTTGTAAGCAGTTTATGCACTACGATCTTTAGTTAAGATGTTTTGTTATAGTTTAGATCTAGAATGTCTTCCAAAGGCTCATGTGTTCATAGGTCAGATTTTGGGAAGATGACTGGGTCCTAGAGGCACTGTGCACATTCAAGGCCAAATGTGAGCTTAGGACATGCGCTCTGTGTGGAAGCGTAGGGTCACTGTGGGCATGAGTTGGGAGGTTTTACCTCCTCCTCTGCCTCCTCCCTTCTCTCTTCTGCTCCCTCGATGCCATGAAATGAGCATGTCTCCTCTTACAGACTCTCCCCTATACCATGTCAGCCTCAAAGCTAGCCAATGATTATGAGCTGAACCCTCAAGAAACTGAATAAGCTTTCTCCTCTAACTTCCTGGTATCAGGTCTCCTCAGCAAGGAAAGAGACTGAGACATTGTTAGAATCATTTATGCTTTTATTTTTTGTTACTGAGGCTTGAACTTGGGGTCTTCACCTTGGGCTATGTTACCAGTCATGGTTTTATTTTTATTTTTAGACAGGGCTTTCCTAAGTCACTTAGTTACCCAGGATAGGCTTAATATTGCAATCCTCCTCTCTCAGCCTCTCTATATAAAGTACTTTGATTATTTTACTTTCCTTTGAGTGCTTATTTGTTATGGTTTGTGTCTGGATATTCCCCCAGAGCTTCATGTAGTCATAGATTAGGCTTCTAGAGATTCTAATTGATTTATGTTTCAGTGTTGGGATTACGGGCGAGAGTGTTACAGCTGCTCTAGGGCAGGTAGTCTGCATACAATATAAGGGAGGGAACTCTTTTCCTTTTGCTCTTTCTGCTTTTCTATTTTCTGCCACCAGGAGCTCTTGCTCTCTGCCATGTTTTATCATGCCTTGGAGCCAACTGATTATGGACTGAAATCTTCACAAACTGTGAGCTACATAAACCCTTAACTAATTTTAAGTGTTAAGTGTTTCTCCCAGCGACGACAGAAAAGTAACTAAGACCCCAGTTTCTCTCTTCTCTTTCTTCCATTTTCCCAAAGATCCCCTTCCCCATCTCTAAAATGCTGAAAATTTTCTTTTTAAAAAAATTGGTTGGGAAATGCAATAAGCAGAAGACAGAAAATACATCCCTTGCTCTCTTTTTCTGTGCGAAGATCAAATAAAAATGGATCAATGGTCTCAATATAAGTCCAGAAACTTTCAAACATCTGTGAGAAAACAGGAAAAACACATAAATCCATAAGTACAGAAAATAACTTCTTGAACACAACTTAAGCAACACGGAAAATAATGCAAGAACTGAGAATTACAACAAATTTCAAAGCTCAGCACAGCAAAGAAAATAATCAGCTGAGGGATGAGACAACCTACAGAATGGGAACATATATTTACCAATGTTTTTCACAGATTTTTAAAAAACTCATATCACTACAAATAGAAGATTTTACTTTCTTGGTCTGACCAGATAATTCAGCAGACTAAAGCACCTGCAGCGGCCAGCGTTCAATCCTCGGCATGCTATACTGGCCCTGTCCCTGGGGTGCACTGAGATAGGATTGAGGCTGGGTGTGGTGGCATGCACCTATAATTGCAGCACTTGGGAGGCTGAAAACAGGAAGATCTCTAGGAAATTGATCTACATAGTGAGACACTATAGACTCTTGTATTAAATGCATTTTTTAAAAAAAGATTTTACTTTTATATCTGAAAGCTTTGTTTTTTGTTAGTATTTTAGTGCAGTGCTAATGGTGTCCCTTGTTATCTGGTACTAGAGATTTCACCTAGTGATTTTTCAGTGAGCTACATCCTCAGTGCCCTACTGCCCATTTAATTGTTTGCTAAGTGACTAAGTCACTAAACTACTTGGGCTTGTGATTGTCCTACGTTGGCCTCCCATAGTTCTGTAACTGAAGGTGTGCACCTCTACATCACACCGGCATTTCTCTTTACAGTACTGGTTATTCACATCTTACTTTATTTTCTTACATTCTAAAAGACGTGTAAAATTATTTTCTGAAGTTATAGTAGTGTGACCTCAGCATTCTGATTATCAATCTGTTTCGTTTATTAGAGTGTTTTTTTTTTTTTGAAAAAAAAAGCTTGAGTTTTTCCATATGCTAAATAAACACATTTTAGAGCTGGTTTAAAAATAGTTGGGAGAATTCTATTTCAGTGAAAAATAGTGATAAATTGGATAGTATTTAGGTAAAATTATTAAAGCAGGTTTGACTTTGAACTGATAATAACTTTAATTTATCTTTGTGAACCTGAAAAATTCAAAACTGTACGCAGGCCATGGGTCTGTGCAAACAAGCAAGTTAGTTTAAGGTGTTAGCAGCCCAGTATAGGTTTATTTAAGCTAGTTTTCCTAAGTCATATTTTGGGTATTGAGGGCCACCAAGATAGCTTATCAGTCTAAAGCACTTGCTTAGACAAGCTTAAGGTTGATGCCTAGCACCACATGCTGCGCCAGTCCCACTCCTGGGGCCGGCTGAGCCAGCTATGACATTAAAAAAAATTGGGTATTGAATTTTTTACATCCAGCGGACATTTTCCTTACATATTTATAGATGAAAAATCCTTAAGACCCCATGCTAAAAGTTAACTAACTCATAGAACAAATTTTCTTTTCTTAATTTATTCACACACAAACATGCACACACACACACACACACACACACACCATACATATTCATTAGGTATGAGTGAGTTGGGTGCTGAAATTCTTTACTGCAGTCTTCCCAGTTATAGATGCCCACACTGTCTATAATCAAATATCTATTTTTTTTCCAAATCTCTTAATCTTTCCATGCTATCTTTATTGTGACCTAAATAAATTAGGACTGTGTGGTTCATGTCCATTGGACATGTGATGGAATGACTGAAGAATGTTTGCACTGTGAATTCAATCAGACCTATAGGCAAAAGCATTTAGCTCCTCATGAAAATCTAGGAGAAGCTTTTTGTCCTAGATTTGTATTTACAATTCTCAGATCTTGTCACTATGCGAAATTTCTTAGAATTCTCAATTTTGTTTAGCTTGAAGCTTTTATAAAGATATTTTAAAAGATCTTTTTATATTAAGTGTTTATATGTATTTTATTTCATTGACATAGTTTTAATGGTGTGTCAGTTAAAACTAGCACTATTTTTGTTATCAAGTTTTTAAAACGCTGCCATTAGAGCATTTTATCTTAAAATTGTAGCTAATAGAATAAATTGGCTGCAAGCTGGCCAATTTGGTGATATTTGGTGATTCAGTTCCTAGCTGACCCTCCTGATGAGAGTTGTCTGGCTAGTGACCCTGTTCCGTTGGATCCTGGGTAAAGCACTCAACACTCAACACCTACTGATTTATTGAAAAAAAAAATTTGTTTGCTTTTGCTGGTACCAGGGATTGAACTTGGAACCTTGTGTTTGCCAGACAAGCACTTATTCCACTGAGCTATCTCCCCTACTCTGCTGTTTCTGAGGTTGTTGTCTTAGTTACTTTACTCTCATTGTTGGGACAAATACTGGACACCCAAGCTTAGGGAAGGAAAGGTTTATTTAGCTTTCAGTTACTGGAGGTTTCAAGCAGCCTAAATTACATAGCAAGACCTTGAGACTAGGCCACCGTATCCAGGATGATTTACTCCATTCCCCCAAGAGACCATGGCTTGGTGGGGAGACCCAGAGCACGCTGTCTAATGATTCAGCTACACTGGCACCACCCTTCAAGCCCCACCCTAGTCTTTTGGCCCTGCCCCTCCAGCCTAGCGCTTGATAGCTCCATGATTTACATGAGGTTTTGGGGGACAACTAGATACAAACCATAGCAGTTGTCTAAGACTGTTGATGAACCCAAGTTAGAACTTAGGATAAATTTAAAAATTAGTGATTGACATTATTTGCAATCAGAGAAGTTTGCTCACTGGCAAGACTGGACCTCATTCCATCAAATCGTTCACCAAGAACAGTTCAAGATAAAACAGTGTATGTGAACAACTGCATAGTACTTGCAGATTATTTCAGAAAAATCTAAGCATGACTCTACAAATGTTAAAGCATCCCATAACTGTGATCCAAGTACTACTGTTCAAGACATATGAAGGAGTTACCTGTGCTTAGGAAGTGTGTGTGAAATGAGGTGTTGAATGTGTTCTCCTAGAAGTCATACCTCAGAGGAATAATAAGTATGTGAACATTGAAATTGAAAGTAATAAGGATACAAAGCATATCAGGAGAGCTGATTGTAGACACAGGTCATGAAATTGCAAAACAGCATATGCAGTCACAGCTGAAGGTCATTTCACAGGCCATTGTTTGTTCATATCTATTTAGAATTCTGCACATTTCCATTTCCTTCTGCTAGTATAGAAGTTTAGAAGAGATAACTGAATTTGCTAATATGAAAAGAGCAGGCAACTTATAAAATGTGAAGTTCCCGCTTTGGGGTAGGGCAGAGGAACGTTCTATAAAGGAGTAATGGTGGGTGCTCTGCGATTGTGCTGAATGGACAAACTGATGATCAAATTTTGACTTTGCTGCTGAACTGAGCCAGAGGAGAGAAACTCTTAATTAAAGCTATCCGTAATAATCATGCCTCTCAATTAACTATATTACTCCCTTCCTACTTGGATCATTGCCTGAAAATAAAATAAACAAATGAAGTGCTAATTATGTCCTCTATGTGCAGTTATGTTATTCGTGGACTTGATGTTTTAACAATAGATGAAATAGTATTTCTTCTGCCTTATGAAGTTTACATTTAAGCCAGGGAAGATGAACACTACATATGTGCAGAAAAATGTATGCACGAGTGTACTAGAAATCAGAACTACACTTCAAAAGAGAGAAAAAAGAAGAGAGAAAGTGAGTAGGGGACCCAGTATTGGCAAGATTATTAGGTGGAAGTGTTTAATATGACAATTGAGGAGAGACCTTAAAAAGTAAGGAATGAAATGTAGTGATATTTGTCAAAGGAATCTCTAGGCTGAGGACATTTATAGATAGCGTTGCTCACATTACTAGGCTATGGTATCCTTTGTACCTGTCCCAGTACCTTAATTATTTTCCAAAGTCAAGGCTGAGTATTCTCTCTTCTTGGAAAATTTTTACTTTCAACTAATAAATAGTATCTATCATTTCCAGACAAATGCATCTTTTTATTTGTATGTCAGAATAGTCACAATATACCTACTAAAGTGTGTGCAAGAGAACAGGAATATCTGTTCTCCAGAAGCCAGAGGAATTTCACTCCCCTCAAGAAACTTACATTGAATTTTAATTTTCTGTTCATTTTTACTTCTTTATTTGACTAGAAGTAACTTGAGGAAACTGGTCCTTGCTGATGCTTTGATGACAACGTCATGTGCTATGTACTAACTGTTGTACATGATATATAGCCTATAAATATTGTATGCAATATTAGTAGAGTAAAAGCAGCATTTGTCCATTAGTATCAAGATGATGTAATCAGGTCATAGTTTTTGGTATGATTTTAATTAAAAAGTGGTGCATTCTGCTTAAGAAAAAAATAAAGTTCTTTCCACATTCTGAAGAACAAAAACTACAGGGAGGAAACTTAATGCTTGCATGACAGAACTGTTACATAAAAGACAACTCCTAAGTGCTGGCACACAGGGAGCAGTTTGAAGTGCCTATTGACAGGACAAAGGTTACTTTGGAAATCAGTTGGAAAGTCTGTCTGCAAGTCAGCTTTAAACTGCAAACGTATAGAAGAAGGAAACTGTAGTGACCAGGGGGCCAAAGCTAATACAATCATTATGCAACAAGGTTTAGTAGAAAGTTTAGAAGGAAGCTGCTTTTTTGGACTATACTGCTGTGCTGTCGAACAACAAGGGACCTCTGACAACGCGCCTCGCAGAGAAGGCTGTATCCTACAGGTGCATGTGTGGCAGCTCTGAGCCATTTTCTCAGCATAGTCCAGAGCCTCAGAATCCACAAGTGATAGTTTCCTGAGTTTCGCAGTCTAAAATCTCCTGTTTTACTTGTAAAAACAATTTGCAACTGGGATATTAGAATTTTTGTGTTCAAAAGGTTATATTTTAAAATATAAAATTTTCTCTTTCCTCAATGTTGTTATCAATTTGCAGAGGTTTTTTTTTTGTTTCATTTTTACCCAATCTGACATTAAAGACTCATTATAATCTTATATATTTTCCTCTGGATAGAAAAAAAAAAACTTATATATTGCTATGGAAAAGACTTTCATATCCATCCTCATCAAAATTAAAACCACTAACAGAATGCTATTTCACTAAGTTTTATGTATGTCATTTGTGCTGCTTTTTAGAGGCATTCAAGAATATTAGAAAAGTATAGAATTCAAAACAGTTATAGCTGGCACGTGCACCTGGAAGTCAGCCTGTGTGCCACCTTCAATGATACGCTCTAGGCTTCTGCTTGTCACAAGTGCTGCTCCTCTTATCTCAAGTTCAATGAAACAGAGTCATTTTCTCTCTCTACACCCAGGCCTGACAGGGTGGAAAATGATTCTTGCCAGGATGGAAAAGCAACCTAAAGTAAAGCAACGCTGTCACGTAGTACCAGAAGGTTACAATCATAGGCTAATAATGCACAGCTTGAGTAAAGATCCCTTGGGGATGGAATCCGGATATATTCAGTTATTGTTGTAGTCTTTAATACAAACAAGAAAAACTTGCTTCCTGTTGATGCTCTCACATATATCCTCCAGCAGAATTGCTCAGTGTGAAAAGTTGTGTATATTTCTCTTTCTTGTGACATGCTACAAAATCAATAAACGAGGATGAGTAAAACATTTTTTTTTTTTTGTCTTTTTGAGACAGGGTCTCGCTATGCAGTTGAGGCTGGTCCTGAGCTCACTTTTGTAGCCCAGCTGGTCTCGAACTCGCACCAATCCTCCTGCTTCAGCCTCCCGAGTGCTGGGATTACAGGCGTGAGCCACCACGTCCGGCTAAAACATTTTGAATCAAAGAGTATTTTAGTCCAAACTAGAAATGGATGAAATAATCATGGAATGGCTTTCTAGTAATAGAAGTATTATCAAATATCAAAAATATCTCGTGTTAGCCCAGCTGATGCATAATAAATCTTTGAGGTATCTCTATTATCTATTTAGAATCTATTCTAAATTTGCATACACCTTAGCAACCTGAAAATTTCAATACTGGCTACTGCTAACACATGGGCTTTGGGGTTATTTGTGTATTCATATAAGCCATTTCATCTCTTTGAACAACATGGTGATACAAGTGTTATTAGTCTCATATTGTAGACATAGAAATGGAGACGCAGTGAATTTAAGAAATTAGGTTATGCTTATAATGACACTAAATGGTAAGGTACATCTTTTACTCAAATTTCTTAATTGCACCTCCTGCCCTCTTTGTAAATTATCTTCTCTCTTTTTCTCCATATTTGGCACACAACCCTCCCTCCCAAGGTAAATAAAGTAAGCTAGCAACATTTTTCCTGAACTTTCTAAAAAAAATTATAATAAAAACTTCATATGGGGCTGGGGAGATAGCTCAGTGAATAAATGCTTGCCTGGGAAGTTCAAGGACCTGAGTTCAATCCCTGGTTCCACAAAAACAAAAACAAACAAACAAACGAACAAAAAAAACAACAAAAAAAAACTTCATATGCTTTTTGGATTTTTTGAAGTATATACTATAGTATAATGATACTGTCTGCATCATTAGTCTACTATGCAGTAGAACACCAAAACTTACTTTACCCACCCCACTATAACTTAGGACCTGTTGATTAATCTTTCTCATTCCTTGTTTTCTTCTATTTCTCCTAGCCTCTGGTAAGTACCATTCGATTCTCAGTTTCTATGAAGTTAGCATTTTATTTGTTCTACATATGAGTGACATCATGTGGTCCCTGCATTTTTGCTTATTTTGCTTATTTCATTTAACATAATGAGATCCATGTTCACGCATGATATGTCAACTGACAGGATTTCCTTTTATTTTGGGCTAAATAGTATTCCATTGTATATATGTACTATCGTTTCCATATCCAGCATCAGTTGATGGGGACTTGAGTTGTTTCCATGTCTTGTCTACTCTGACTATGACTGCAATCAGCATGGGAAGGCAGATATCTTTTTGGTGCACCAATTTCACTTCTTTGGTGTATGTAACCAGTAGTGAAATTTCAGTATCATATAGCAGCTCTGTTTTTTTATCTTAGTAACTTGGTAATATTTTCCATAGTGACTGTACTAGTTACATTCCCACCAACAATAGACAAAGGCTCCCTTCTATCAGCATCCTTACCAAAAATTACCTTTTATCTATTTAATTTTTATGTATTATTTTTGCAATAATTAATACATTGCATATTGTTATCTTCATCATAGTAGTAATCTGGCAACGGTAACTGAACTACACTAATATGATTTGTATAATTAAAGAATGTGGCATTCTTCATAAATGAGAAATATCTCAGAAACAATAAGACTTTCACAATATAAATGTACTATTATATTTATAATAAATTTCATGGAGTGATTTCACAAATATATCTTATTATATTGTATTATGTTTCATGAAGTTTATTACCACTAAAAATGAGGAAAGATCATGTTAACAGAAAAAGGAGGTCAAAAATTATGATGCAGAGGCAAAAAGGTACAAGTAACATGATGATTTTTAACAGGAGTTGCTGTTATGAGCAAGTTGTTCCAGGTAGATAAAGCCAGCAGAGCTGTGATTCATGAAATTTAGCTGTTGATTGTTATTTATGCTAAGTCTTGTTTTGTCAAACACTATTGCAGCTGTTGTAGTGAAGAACTCACAACTCAGAGTCAAGAACCAATGGGAAACTCAAGGGCCGAGTTCTGATTTTAGATTATTTGGGCCAATCACATGGCCCCCACCTGGCAGTGATTTCTGGCAGTGAGCTGAAGTGTTACATGAACCCTTTTGGGCTGCGTTAGCCTCAAGTTAGGAGCAGAGTACAACTTTATAGCTTTGGATTTAATTAAGTGATATTTTCATAGCACTCCCAAATGCTCCAGAAGCTGAAAGATAATTTTGGTATTTTCCTTTTTTCCAAATTATATTTTCTACATAAGCAAGAGACAAATAAAAGACATGCTTTATTAACTACCCCATGCTGCTTTGGGCATCATAGTTCGTGAATTTTTTTTATTTATTTATTTATTTATTTATTTATTTATTTATTTATTTATTTATTTATTTTTTGTCTTTTTGAGACAGGGTCTCGCAATGCAGTTCAGGCTGGCCTTGAGTTCACTTTTGTAGCCCAGGCTGGTCTTGAACTCGCACCAGTCCTCCTGCCTCAGCCTCCCAAGTGCTGGGATTACAGGCATGAGCCACCACGCCCGGCTCAGTTCGTGAATTTTAAATGGAAATGGAAATTGTTTTTATTTCCTAGATTTTTCTTTGTAGGTTCCATGTCTTAAACTCACTGCCATCTGATCAAATGTGACAGCTAAAAGCAGCAGCAACCTGATTAAGTGTGACATATTGTGTTATTCTCAGCACATCTCTAGTTTACAGAGTTAGAGAATATAAATATACAAAAACAGGAAAGAAGATTAACACTTATTTTTATTTTTTCTACAACCAAGTTAAAAGTAAACCTACATATCATGCCTTCAAATAGGGTTCAAAATAAATAAACAGGACTAAAATCCATGATATCCATTTTTTATATATTTTCTTAACTATGTCTACTTTGCTAAATGACACTCACTTGAAATTAAAAAGAACCTACACAGTAGTTGAGAATAATGAGGAAAATTCTCATCAGAGGACTGATTCTGTAAAATGAAAATTGCTTTTGAATTTAATTTATTTATACAAAGCAAAGAGATACCCTTTAACTTACTTGAAATACTACTGAACAGCTTAGTTTACAGACCAGTTTGATTACATTTGACTCTTAAATCTATATTGAGATACATCATTTTCACTTACCTGCAAAAGAAAGTACATTATTCTCTACTCATTGTTGTATTAGAAATTAGATTTGAGGGATATTATCTTTCTTTGTAAATAGATACATGTAGAAAACAAGTTGTTTGTTTCTATGTAGGATGATTAGAATAATGCATTATTTCCTGGGTAACTGAAGTGTTTTCACAGACTATCTGACATTGGCTTTCCCTAGCTTAAGTTTCTGAGACAAACATTTGAATGTAGGTTGTGTTTGGTGGAAAGCAACCCTGGAGTGTACATTGGTAGATGAGAGAACCACAGCGTAGAAGGAAAAACAGTTCTGCATAACTGCACTGACCTTTACTGGGCAACCATTACTTCGCTGTAGCAATACTTGAGATGTTTCAGGAACTGCATTGGTATGGCATGTGACCATGAGCTTCTCTACTCCAAGGGTCTGGTTTGATCCTGGACTACATTAATTATGCTGTGACTTCTGGGTGTATACATGCCAATGTGGAGCAGAATGCAGTAGCCTTTTGTGTGCAAGGGTATTAGAAAAATATGGTAGTAAAAATCAGAAGGAGCCCACTGTATCCAATCGTGAGGATCTGTTTGGTCTGCACAGGATCTATGTCTCGTGGGCTCTCCAGGGGTTCCCCTCAGCATGCTGAGCACAATGGATATGGCCAGTGCCATCACAGCCAGGGGGCTACACCGCCTGAGCGAAGAGAAACTTAGCACAGTTCGATCCATTGAGTGTACTTGGGCCTGGAAGTTTAAAAGCAGAAACTTTGTCTGGATCCCGCTTTACACTGACCGAGTTCCAAGAGACCCATTAATATAGGAGTTTTCACAGCTCAACCCACATGCTAAGTTCAGCATACTTTCTACATTTTTAAGAATGTTTTATTGGAGCATAGTCAGAATCATTTGTAACAGAACACCTATAACACTGATTACAAGCATCCTCTGTCTGCTTTGTCTTTCTCTTCTTTTTCCGCTTCCTTCATTTTTCTCATTTCTCTCTTCATCCTGCCTCTTACCAACATCACTGAAATAATTCATTACTTCATTTTTCGCTGTCAATCTCTACTTTTCTCTCCCAAGCTAACTTCTGGGTCCCCATCTTGTGTTTCCGCTTTAAATAATTCACTTGTAAAATTGTTATGTCTCACTCTCTTTTTTTTTTGAGACAGGGTCTCACTATGCAGCTCAGGCTGGCCTTGAGCTCTACTTTTGTAGCCCAGGCTGGTCTCGAACTCGCACCAATCCTCCTGCCTCAGCCTCCCGAGTGCTGGGATTACAGGCGTGCGCCACCATGCCTGGCTCACTCTCTTTCTTACACAACTAAACTTCAAGTGTAGTAAATCTAACAATTTTGTATGTGGGACACTAAATTTTGCTGTAAATTTCAATGTAATTTTTTTTAAATTTATAAGCTCAACTCTCAAATGAATGTTATATTCTACATGGAGAATTCTTACATTTACCTAAAAAGTGAGGATTTCCATCACCAGGGAAAACTGTTGTCCCAAGAGCTGGTGTGATGGCTCAGCAGACTAAGTGCCTGCTTAGGCAAGTATAGGGACTGGCGTTTGATTCCTGATACCATAGGCCATGCTGGCCTCTCCTCCAAGTGCCCTGAGCCAGCTACTGAGACTCAGGGTAGTGGTGCACAGTTGTAATCCCAGAGCTGGGGAGGCTGAGACAGGAATATCATTCTGAGTCTGAGCTGCATAGTGATACCCTGTATAAAATAAAATAAAATAAAATAAAATAAAATAAAATAAAATAAAATTTTAAAAAAGCTCCGTTGTCCTCTAACAACTCTCAGGTGATAGCCTCATAAACAGGGATGACTTTGTCTACCTAAAAGAAAACTTATAGCTTGCCTTATTTGGATCCCATGCTATCTACATCTCTACCTGGCATGACAAAATTATCTACAGTCAGTTACACTTACAACATCAATCCTAGTCCTTGACATCCTCAGCATTTCTGTCTTTCTTCATTCTCCTTTATCCTCTCACACCAACAATTTATGCTGCTGTAGTGAGTAATTACACTGATATGTTTTAGTGCCCCAAATCTTACAAGACAAAAACCACATTTTTATTTTAAAACTCCATCTTGTGTGCTATTTTAAATTCCATTATTTCTCTCTTTTCTTATCTTTGATAGAATAATTAAATAACCCATATTATTATATTGTTCTTAATGTTTCTTAGAATTCTATGCTTTTGACAGTTTTAACCCTAACACCTTACTTGCTTTCTTGATTTTCTTTTATGTGATAACACTTTTTCTTTTTCTTTTTTTTGAGACAGGGTCTCGCTGTACAGTTGTACAGTTCAGGCTGGCCTTGAGCTCAGTTTGTAGCCCAGGCTGGTCTCGAACTCTCAGCGATCCTCTCGCTTCAGCCTCCCGAGTGCTACGATTACTGGCGTGTGCCACCACGCCCGGCTTTTTTCTTGTTTTTTCTTTTTTGACCATGTTTTTTTTTAATTTTTCTCTCCCAAAAGTTATACAGCTTTTGAAAACTGAACTCTGTGAGAACTCTCAGATGTAAGCTCTATTTCATTACTTTTCAAAAGGTCTCTTATATAATCTCACCCAGCTGCATTGCTTGAAATGCTTTGAATTGGATGATGACTTCCAAACATATGTGCTCATGTCTAAGTTTTCCCCCTGAGCTCCAGACTCATAAACCCAACTGTCACTTGAATGACTAATAGGCATCTCAAATTAAACATGTCTAAAATAAAATATTTGATTTGTGCCTCCTACCACACAATACAATTTTCCATCATATTTCCTAGCATGGTAAAGAGCTCCATCACTCATTTAGTGGCTCAAGCCAAATGACCACACTGTACTGATTTTTAGTATCTTTTTCTCTCACTACCACTTCTTTCAACAGAGAGAGAGAGAGAGAGAGAGAGAGAGAGAGAGAGAAGAAAGAGACAGAGAGGGAGAGGGTTAACTAGTGTCAAATAAACTTTTAACATGTACACTGAATTTGAGACCTTATTTTTACCACTTCACTTCCATCATCCTGCTCTAAGACATTATCATCAATCACTGGGCTACTAAATTCTCCACTTAAGTGGACTTTATCAAGGAAAAAAAAAACCTTTTTTTTTTTTTTTTTTTTTTTTTTTTTGTCTTTTTTGAGACAGAGTCTCGCTATGTAGTTGAGGCTGGCCTTGAGCTCACTTTTGTAGCCCAGGCTGGTCTCGAACTCACACCAATCCTCCTGCCTCAGCCTCCCAAATGAAAAAACCCTTATTGATAGAAGCCTAAAGATAATAATTTCAGAATAAAATTTGTGCCAGAGTAAAATTATTTCTCTAATTTTTACAGAGCATTCAGAAAATGTAGACTTCTGTCACAATGTGCACTTAATTTAATTGTATAACCTGCCCCCATCAGTCTCCTTCACCTGACATTTTCACCACCTTCCCTTTATTTTACCTATGTTGGTTTCTTATTTGGTCTTGTCACCATGCCTCATACTTTTGCATTTAGCATCATCTTTGCCTGGAACTTTCTTTGTCAGAGGCCTTCTTATCTCTTTTTTCTTGTCATTTGTGTATCAGAAAATTGATGAACATAAGGAAAGCTGCACCCTCACATGCTATTTTATTACTAATATTTAATTCCTTCTGGTTACATTTCAAGATCTAAGTTGATTTTCTTCTGATGTCTTTCTCCCTGTGACTCCCAATCCCTCCAACTCCACTCCCAGAAAATAAACTTCAGAGACCACAGGCACTTGTATGTTTCCTGGTTGTATTTTTTAATACCAACAAGAGTGCTAAAAGTAAGGAATAATGCTCTAAATATTGATAGAGATGCATGGAGAGAATTGTACAAAATGCTTTGAAATGTGCAAAATTAGGGAAAAAGTTCTTATGCCACATATCTGTAAATAATGATGATCTTTATGTTCTTCCACAGAATGATGCACATATTATAGCTTATTGTACCTAACATTGCTTTTTTTTTTTTAACAATGCATGCATATTAACTCACTTATTTTGTGTAACAAGCTTAGGATATTAGCTCCTATTTTTGCCATCCATGAAAAAATCCTGGGATACTGAAACGATAGCTTTATCTAGTTTCCAAGTTATTGATTATGAGTGTGGGGTAAATCTAGTCCGTCTGACTCTGTGCTCAAGGTGTGATAGGGTGATTCCACCTGTGAGTTTTAGGGCTGTCTGTGAGAAGACTAACCATACATGTGTTGTAGAGCAAAAGCAGGACATGAAGGCTTTCAGGTTGGAGAGCATGTCAATCAAAAGACGAAATCTTTAACTTGGTTAGTGTCAGTGGAGATGTGAAAAGCAGAGGAAGTGAACTCAGTAGAACTGGTTGACGAACTAGGGAACGGGCTTGATTTGGTGGGATCTTGTGGATGGCATAAGAACAAAAATTAAATCACTGAGAAATCACTTTCTTCCGTGAAGTGGCAGAGGACAGCACTTCACTTGGTTTCATAATTAAAAATTCTACCTACTGCCCTCCAAAATAATAGGTTGATATCTTTTCTGCAGTGATTTATGTCTCTCAATCTGATTTCACCCTTGAAAGCAACATAGAAAATAGCATTTGTGTTACAAATGTGTGAACTAAACTTAAAAGACATGCATGGACAGTAAATGGCATGGTCTTTTACAGTTGCCACTATTAATATGTGATGGATGCTCTCTGACTACAAGAACCAGTTTTGAAATGTCCTTGCCAAATACATTTGCTTGTTTGCTCTTTTTATGTTCATATTTTTAAAGAAAAAGAGACTGGTATATGCTCCCTGATGAACTATGGTGAGTTAATAGATTAAATATGTCAGCTATAAGTATTCATTATTACGTGATAATGTTGTTAACATTTTGAAGACTTTGTTCAGTTTCTAGACACAGTTTATGCAAGTGCTTCTTAGCAGTGAAAGAATATATGGGAAATTCACTCATGAGTTTAGTTAAACTAATAATTCAGTATATGAAGAAAACTTTTCAGCTCACAATAATAATAGTATCATTATTATTTCCACTAAACTTTTTAATCTATGAAAAGTTTTAGTTTCTAAATCACCAGTATCAACTAGTAGCTTTTTCTGATTTTTAAGAGTTAATAACATGGATTCCTTGTACCAAGTGTCACATTTTTTTAAAATCTAAGTTTTCAAAAACTAAATATGAGGACCAGTGAGATAGGACAGAGAACTAAGCACCTGATTAGGCAAGCTCAGGTTTGGTCCCTCGTACCACATGCTGCACCGGCTCACCTTGGGGCGCACTAAGCCAAGTCTGGGTGTGGTGTCGTACACCTTTAATCTCATGATGGAGAAGTTGGAAGCAGGAGGATCATTATGAATCTGAGCTGCATAGTGAGAGCCTGTACCAAACAAATGAAATTAAAAAGTAAATATGATCTATTTGGGCAAATAAATGTATAGTAAGTGATAAATATATTTTTTCAGAGTATTTTATGTAAATTTGCCATGATGTTACACATTCAGGAAAACAAAGATAAAGTTATTTTTGAAATTGAGGCCATATGCGCACAAAGTTAATCTTACCAAAATTGTTCTGGTTATACTGTTCCATGCTTTAAGGCCATAGGAAAACTATTAAATATTTCTGTGCTTCACTTTAACAATATTTGTAATGAAGATAATTGTATCTCATTTGTAAGTTTATTTTAAAAGTTGAATGAATTAATTGCATCAATTATTTAGATGCTTAAGATTAGCTACCTACTGTTTTCACATTATTATGGGATGAAAGTCATCTTGTGAAGTACTTTGGTAAAAATGGACTTTGGAAAATATTTTTAAAAATAGTGTTTAAAAGTACTGATATTACAGAATAAGAATTATATATGTGCATATTCATATTTCATGAAAAATCGCTGGACTTCTGTATCATGAAAAGTTTTCATTTTGGGGACAGGGATTCTATTGTGAATATTTTCGACACAATATTTTGGGGAAGGATGAGAAAAAAATAAGATGAGAACATAAATATATCCAGTGAATTAAAAAGTACTGTGATGTGTTCTATAGTGTAGACTGCACTGCCAATTGCCTAATATTTCATGGTTAAACACCTGAAAAGTGACGTAGGGATGTGGGTGGGTTACACTGTGTGACAGTTGATAAACAGAAGAGAAAGAAATCAGGAAATGAGCACAGTTTCTGGGTCAATTTTTTAAAGTAGAGGTGAAAAATACAGAGTCAGAATGCAAGAATTAAGCAGCTCTGCATAAATTAATCCGGAGAGAAATATTAACAATTCCTTTTTAAAATGAAGTATTAACTTTTTAAAATAGATTTAACATGCCATAGCAGACTACTTAGCAGCTATAAATGCAACAACCCTTGTTATGAAAAGTGATTAACAACAACAACAACAACAAAAAAGGCTTCAACCACAAGATTCAGAGAAATAGGATTTTAAAAGCCAGAATGTTCTTAAATCATAATTCCATAAATTAAATTTCACAAAATTATTTTTGAAAGCAAAATGATACCTACTTTATAAACAGGTATAATTTAAATGCATGAAAAAGACCTTAAGTACAACTGTACTCATGAAAAAACTTAGCTGTGCAGCTGATCTCTACATTCGTTGTCTTAGAAATAAAAAAAATAATAATTGACAACTTAATCACCACACAGAAGGAAAATTGTGTGAAATGTACATAAAATTCATTTACAATAATGTTTATTAAATATCCCCAATGTTATGTGGAGAAATATTACTAAAATACTGATAAGAGTTTTACTTCAAAGATTTCATGTTCATGTACTGACTGTTTAATGTGACACACAAGGATGTAGTGTAGTGAATTTAATTTATCTATGCCATCCTTTCTACCCTTATGCTTTTAAGTTATGTTATTTTTGATTTGCACTTTTGATCATAGCATTCTGTATTTCAGTAGATTTAATGTTCAACAAATAACAATTAATCAAATTTTAGCTCATAGATGGTACATCACTTGTTCCTCCATCCCAGTGAATATCCAGTTATTGTGCTGAACCTTATTTATGCTTAGGTGGGTATAATTTTATTGGTAACTTTTCAATTGTCTTTGAGTATTGTTAGTGGATGCAAGGAAACATGAGGCTAATTTGAAGTTTCTCCTTCATAATTGGAAGTTTAATTATCCCTAGGTCACTTTAAAATATTTAATCTTGAAATCCTACTGATTAAGGAAGTTGTGTGTTGATTGCTGTCAGAAATGAGCACTAGTAGTCTATATTTTAAGATCGTAAATATCAGTTTTATAGGGATATACTCACGCAAAGATTTCTCTGGAGTTTTCACCATTATGAGATAGATAAAATGGGTTCATTATTCTAAGAGAGATATCTTTACATGAATATACCCTGCAAACTAAATTTTAAGAAAGAACAAGACTTCTGGGGACCACCCTCTCAGGACAACCCTTCCTCTTCCTCTCGGACAGGAGCTTTCTTTCCCCTAATAAATCTATTCTGCTCATAGAAAAATAAATAAATAAAAGAAAGAACAAGCTTTTGCAAAGAGAAACCGTGCAAACCCACCATGTCATCTGTGACAGGAAATAGCAGAGAGATTTGTCTGTCAGGCCAAGAGTTAAGAATAAATCAGCTAAATGCTAACAGTCTCAAAGGCCAAGTTTAAAACAGCTGGCAGAGCCCAGAAAAAGAAACCCTTTTGTTCACTCTTCTTTGGTAACCTCCACTAGGTGCTCACAGTGAAGAATGGACTGGGCAGGAGATCAAGGAGTCACAGAAATAAAGGCTAGTTGGCAGGCCTGGAGGACTCAGAGATCCAAAATTTGTGCTTTGTCCTGGACCTTCCTTTCATACAAAGCAAAGTTCTTGCTCAGCTGGAAGAAAAGCAGCAAACTTTTCACCATCATGACACAAGCAAAATGAGTCCATTATTCTGAGAGAGATATCTCAGCTGGACCACTCTGGAGGAGAGATCTGAAATGAGCTTTGGCCACAAAAACTCTAGTAGTGCTCCACTGAGGTGGAGATAAAACCCCTGGCAAGATCCACTGTAGACACTACACTCGTTGTGGATACCAACAGAAAGAGGCCAGGAATGCTGAAAATGTCTGACTCCTGGGGTCCAGGTTCTCAGGGCCCGCCTAAGATAGAAGTTGGACAAAATGATGACCTTTTAAAAATCTTACTATTTATTTATTTATTTATTTATTTATTTATTTATTTATTTATTTATTTAGTACAGGGTCTCGCTATGCACCTCAGACTCATAGTGAACGTCCTGCCTCAGCCTTCTCAGCACCAGGATTACAAGCTCCACCATCACACCAGGTTTGTGCGGCCCACTGGGTGTTGGGTGGCCTTGGCATGAGGTACTCGGGTCCAAACCCTGGTCCTTGTACTTCCCAGTTATACACTTAGACCACCGAGCCCTCTCCCCAGCCAAGCTAACTTTTAGACAAAAGTGAGAACCCAGTACTGATTACGTAAAGGCAATCTAACCAAGAGAGGTGGTAGCACAGGTTTGAGAACTCATAGAGAAGATGAATTTTTGGAAAAATTCACAAAGCACAGCCATCATACTCTAAAAATGAAAATAAGCAGCCGATCATTGGTGTCTTATGAGTCAGGGTAGCAATCAAGCTGAACTGATCTGATTAGTTTTATTTAAAAATTATGCTTGGGATCTGTTAGTCTTCCTGATAGACATAAGCCATATATTCATTGGTCCTTTCTGTATATCACTGCACAATTTTTAGCATTTTATTTAAGTTTTTGATACATTTAACTAGACAGAAAGAATGTAGTCCCCATTAATAAATAAGTAATCAGCAGAACAAAAATAATGTAACTCAAATGGTAAAATTATGAGTCAAAAACTTTATAATAGTTATGATTCCTATATTAAATGATTATTTTTAAAAAGTGACAAGCATTCATGAACTCTTACAAAATAACTGCAGAGATTAAAACTGTAGAAAAAGTCAAAGGATAACAAATTTATATCATAATCAGGGAATATCTCTACAGTCATATCAAAAGATTAGACAAGGCTGAAGAATGAATAAACTTGAATTTATTCCAGTTAAAATTTCTAAAATGCAACATAAAGAGATAAAGAAAACAATATACCATCCATTAATCATGACATACTACTTTTTATTAGAAACTACGCAAACCACACATGAGGCACCAAAAGAGGAAAAATCTGCTTTCAACTTCAAAGTCTGTCTCATCAAGATAGTGTGTGAAATGAACGCAATATAAAGACTTTGTTAGACTATAAAAGGCTGAGAAATTGTAAGAGAAATATAAGAATTTTTAAAGGAAATTCTTAAGGGACAAAGAATAGAATTTCAGATAAATATTAAATCTATATAAGTGCAGTATAAGAAAGGTGCTTAGTAACGGTAAATTAAGACCAAGGCTGGTGTGAGCCTGAGAGCCATAGCCTTTATATACGGTCATCAAAAAAGGGATAATACACAGTGGAACTATTCATCCATAGCGCAGAATAAATTTCAGTAACTTGTAGTAAGTCATTTGTATCAGGAAAACTTAGTGCTACATTTAATAATCCACAGGCAGAAAGTTTAATATCGTATGATTTCTCATATATGAGAAAATAAAAATATACATAATTTAAAAGTAAGGTAATAAGATGATTGGAACAGTAAGGTGGCCTTCGTGGAGACAGGCAAGGCAGGAAACCTGGACAAGAGAAAGAGATGTGTAAATGGCTGTAATGAGATATGCATTCGTACCATTTCCTAAGAAGAATATAACCATTCTATGTTGCAAACAGACACCAATATGTAAGAAAAATAATTAAGGACAGATTCATAAAATATTCAAGATAGAGTGTCTGCATTTCATTTCTGTGAGTGCATAGAAGCCAGACTTTGATAATCCAAATATTAGAAATCACCTAACACGGATGCCTAATCACACTGACCACCCCTGTTCCCCAAAGTCCTGGGCACTTTTCCCTGAGCTCATTTCAATGCTTAAAATCTCCCACCATTCTCTTATTTCAGAGAAGAATTCAATCTTTCCCCATTCTAACAGAGAAAGCAATTTTCTATGCTTAAAGAGTTTATGAGCAAGGAGAAATTAACTCATTTAAATATCGTGGATTTTAAAATGTGTTTCTTATTCCTATTTCTGCTGGTCTCAAGCCAATTATATGACTTAGACTACACAGTTTATATTATCAGAGTGTACAGTAGCCTTGCTGAATAGTGATAAACAACAAAGGAATTATACAACCTATTGTTCATGTTATAATGAAAGAGTTAACTGCAACTGTAGTGATATATACGTATATATATTTGCATCAAATATACAAAGAGAGAACGTCATATATACACAGAGAGAGAGAGAGAGAGAGAGAGAGAGAGAGAGAGAGAGAGAGAGAGAGAGAGAGAGCATAATTTTGGGCCCCAGTTTTATAGCCTTTGATGCTTTGGACCTACAAATAAATAACCCATCAGATAAAAAATTTGGCAGAAAATTGGGACTCTAAATGATCTACAAACTATTCAATTTTAAAAATTCAATAACTGCTATCAAACACAATTGATGAAGATAAATGTATATCCTACAATTTTCACAGTTGGTACACTGCAGAATACCTGTAAGACAAGGTCACTGTAGCTGGAATTGTGTTCGCATTTCAGGTTAAATCCTTGATAAATAAAATACGTTCTCCAAAGAAAGATTCACCACATAACAAAGTAATATTTTTTTTCAAAGTAATATTTTTGACTGAGCAATTCATAAGTATGCTGCTCAACGCAAGTCCATACATGAGAGTGCATATTTCTTGTTGTAAGGGAATTATTTAGTATAAAAGTACATTCTTTTTACATTTGATATTTTTATGTAACACTAAATATTATTTGTCACCTATGTGACACCTGTGTGTCAGCTATGGCATACACAGACTTACTGTGAAAGCAGCTTATTGTGATGTTGTCCTGACAAGGATATGCATACTGTGGTCTTATAATGAAATTATGATGGTGCACGTGAATATGCAAGTTACGCTTGTAATAAAAGCATGATGTTTTAAAAAGTGTTATTTCAATCCCAGCAAAAATGGCAAAGTGAATTTATTTTTTATGTCAACTTTTATGTAAAACATTCAAATATTTGCTCTATTTATTTGGAGAACATTTTTAATTTTATTAATTTTAATAAGAAACAAATAGCAATGATACAGTGTCAAAATAGGTTACTAGGACAGCTTCAGTAATTAATACATTGCATATTGTTGTCTTTTTAGTAGTTGTTCAGAGTATAAGATCCAGACATGTTATCTTTCTCTTTGTTTTGTATCTTAGGGAAGTGTCTGCAGGGACAGGGTGTTAAGTGTCTTAGTACTAGACTGGACTCATAGTGATCTACCCATTTCCAGCCTCCCAAGAGCTTGGATTACAGGTGTGCATCACCATGCCCAGTGTCAATTGCCATCTCAGAGTACCTGAGGGGCAGGATCATTATGGCAGGCCCAGGAATTGAACCCCAGACCCTGCACACATGATATCTTGTCTAAACACAATTAATACAAATCTTTCTTCTCATTGAACTAAAAGAAAATAGCTCTATAGTGATAAAAAACAAAGGAATTATACAACCTATTGTTCATTTTATAATGAAAGAGTTAACTGCAACTGTAGTAATATACATATATATACATATATATATATATACATATATATATATCATATATACAAAGAGCATCGTATATACAGAGAGAGAGAGAGAGAGAGAGAATAATTTTGGGCCCCAGTTTTATAGCCTCCAATAGTCCATAATAGTAGTGAGTTAGCAGAACTGGTAACGTTGGAAACTGTTAACTTGAGCCTTTCACAACTCAGCATAATAATATGGCTTTATTTTTTATACCTCATGGTTATATTTTTCTGCTGGATGGTTAAGACAAAGATAAAGCAAGACTTATATAACAAAAAATTGTAACTTTTGTGTCTGACAAGGTCAGTCAAATCCCTTATGCTGCTCAAAAAATTATGTGAACCAGAATTTTATATGGCATCTACTTGAAATTTTCCTCCCTATCCCCAGTTTGGGATTTGAGTCCGGATCAGTGGTAATGAGCTGTCTAACTGTCCCAGTGATGCTGCAATATAACTACTCAGTCTCTGTAAATGCTCTGCTCATGCTTATGGACAAGCACTTTAGAGAGAGTGAATTAAAAGTAGTGTATTTTTTTTTTGAGACAGGGTCTCACTGTACAGTTCAGGCTAGCCTTGAGCTCAGTTTTGTAGCCCAGGTTGGTCTCGAACACTCACCGATCCTCCTGCCTCAGCCTCCTGAGTGCTGGGATTATAGGCATGTGCCACCACGCCCAGCAAAAGTAGTGTATTAATAGGAAACTCGAGGTGTAGAATGACCAATGGATCTGAAAACAGTTGCTGTGAAGAAGGTGGATAGAATTCCCAAGCATAAGAAGCTCCCATGCCTTGGGGCAACACAGGAGAGCACCAGGAGTTGGTCAGGAAGACATGGCTAGAGGAGAAACTATTGGGCCTTTATTGTGTTCTTTAGAAGGAAACAGGCAAGAAAAAGCATGTGTATTTAGGGTTAGCTGGTTTGAATTGTTTCAGTTGGCCTTGGTACAAAAGGGCTGTTTTCACTCATCTACTCCATGTCCAAAAGGGGTGATTTGTCCAGAAGGACAGATTTGTGGTTTCCCAGAGCCCATGTAGGACGAGGCCTGGAATCTGGATTCTGATTGCTTGGTTGGATTTTAAAAAGTGAACTCTGCAGGAAATCAATCTCCCTTGAAGGGAGGATGATTGCTGAGAGATGTAGCATGCCAACGAAGGGTGATAAACATGTTTTTGACATGTGTATAACAAGCCATGTCAACTTTTTGTATATAGGACAGGTATGAAAGTGCAGTTTCCAGAAGCTACAAACATTGTAAGGAGGGGATTGACTTACTTCCAAAACGTGAAAAACATGACAAATACGGTGGCTTCTGTTTGTGATCTACCCCATACCCTTCCGCATTTTGAACTACTGCTCAGACTGCTGAGGATGGGCTTTAAGGACTCAGTTTTATACTCTGGAGAGTCAGCTTCAGTCAGTGGCTCTTAAACTGTCAAGTGTGTCAGAAACACGGGGAAAGATTATCAAACCCCTGATTTATTGGTTCTCCCCTAAAGTTCCTGATTTAGTAGACCTGGGCTAAGGCACAAGAAACTTACCATTTTGAGTCAGTCATCATGTGACTTCTGCTCCTACTAATCTGAAGACCTCACACTAGAACAGCTATCCTGAGCTCACTGGCTTCTCCTTCTCTAGTATTCCTATAGGTTTGCATTCTCAAGAGTACCTGACTAATGGACCCAGGGAGTTAAAGTCCTGCTACTTCACTTGAAACCCCAACAACTCCACGGTGCCATCTGCTTCCCTGATGATGCACATAGGATCAGGCTATGCCTAAACTTCCCAAGACTCCATGTCCAAGATCCTTTCCCCTAGCCAAATTTGCTTCCCTTACTTTCCATCAGATTTCTTTTTAGTAGGCTGTGTGCGTTAGGTAAACTGTTATAATCATAATGAGGACAAACTTGTTTTGGGGGGAAACTCACCTCTAAGCAACATTGTAACAAAACTATTTTTATGACTGGAACTATATCTTAGATTTACTTCACCATTTGAAAGGCATTTTTAGAATCAATGAATTCCCATTCATCCTAAACAATGTTCTTGATAATGGTCAGTACTTATCCAAATATTCAGAATGAGAAACATAAATATAAATATGTTACTGACATAAAGCTAACCAGAATTATTTATTTATCTCAAGAGCAAAATGCCTAATCAAGCATCTTTAGAGTCTGATCAATGTTTTTGCTAGGCAAATTTCAAAGAAATGACTCTATCTTTTAGCCTTTTACATTATATGACATTATCCAAATATAAGTTTACACACTGAGAAATGATAAATTCATGCAGCAAATATCATGAACAATATTCTTTTATCTAATCTAGCTCCACACAACTGATTTGTTTCAATTAAAGAGATATAATTAAATTATATGCATGCATGAATAAATGAATTAGTACACATGTAGTAAGATCTGCCAGACCCTGAGCTAGACATTCTTACATACATCATCCATTTGGAGTATAGAAAGAAAAAAATAAAAGCATGAGCACTTTTGGATAATGGCAGAAACCTGACCATTTATTTCTTTATTTGTTTGTTTGTTTATTTTGGCCTGACCAGGGTTTGAACTCATGGCCTTGCACTTGCCGGGCAGGCACTTGTGCCACAGAGCTATCTCCCTGGCCCCAACCTGGCCCTTTAGAAGGTGCTGCTTGACATTTCTCTTTTTGTCCAATGTTTTATGGATCACCTTTACCAATTATTTAATAAAGTGAAATACAAGCACCTATCGCTGTATTCCTTGTGGCAGTAAGCCTGTTGTGCTATACATTATCTTACATATGCATTATTTCCTTGATTCTATCTAGTGTAATATTTTGTCCTATCTAGAGTAGGTGCCTTTATATATGTTCCAGTCCATACTACTGATTGAAATAGTGTAACAGCAAAGTTCTGAGTGAGAACCTAGTGACATTGAAGTTTGGAGGCAACAATCAGTTTTATTTGCATGAATGGACCCAACTGGAATCATTCCCAGAGAAGTTTTCGAAGAGACGTTATCATGGTGTTACAAAGCAGAACTATGGAGGCAGGGTGGCTTGTCATTTTGGGATTGGTTCTTGCTATTAGCTTTATAGAGACCAGTCTTTTCTGGGAAACAGAAATAACAAGAACTAGTAACAAGAACTGCCATAAACTGGAAGTTGCCTGGTGTCTTATTTTTTACTTGTTGCTGGGACAAATTCCCAACACTCAAAATGAAGGAAGGAAAGGTTTATTTAGTTCACAGTTCGTAGAAGTTTCAGTCCATATTCAGCTGGCCCAAGGCTGAGTGGAGCAGGGCGGATAGCATCCAGTTCATGGTGGCAGAACAGCAGCAAAATGGTGGCAGAGGCAGCCAATCAATCAGGGCAGCAGAGCAGCAGCACCAGCAAGAGTCTGTCTCTCTGTCTCTCTTTATATTACATTCAGGCTCTCCACCTTAGGATATCCACCCTAGATCACACCCATAGTCTCAGCCTTACTCAGACCTATAATCCCATCAGTACTAAAACACAATCTCAGGGATCATGAGTCAAGTCTCAATCTATAGAAGCCATGCCCCATGATTGCATGAGGCTTTGGAGGGACAACTAGACATAAACCATAACACCTGGGCAACAGAAAAACTGAAGTATATTAGCGATTTACATTGCCTGGGAACTAACACAACGATATGTCTGGGGGCACATTTCCCCTTATACTAGAAGATAATTATGTGAATGGTTATCAATATAGTTTTTCCCTCCTGGATTATGTTATGAAATCTTGGTAATTACTGTTTTTCATTTCTATAAATAGCAACAACAATGGGATATTTCAATTGGCGGGTGGTAATTATGCAATAAACTTCAGCATAAATAATGAGTATTCCACTGGAGACATATATGCCCGTCATTTAATTTGCTAAAGTTTTATGTAACAATAAATTGGTAGTTGAAATCAGTGACTCATAAATTGAAAGATGAAACTTTCAGGAAATGATGGGAAAGCTTGTATAACCACTTAGTCTACATTCAGATATATACAGCACACACACAGACATATACTTCATGGGGCTGTAATTAAATCTCAGGGGAATCAGTGTCTCTAAAAAGCAAGAGGCAAGTGTAGGCAAGATTCCCTGTCTATTGTCTGTCAACAAGTGGCCCTGCACTTTTCTTCCTGAATTCACTCAATCCCTGTAACCACCCTTGTTTACTTATGCTTATTACATTCATATGTACTTCCTTGTGGTTTTGCTAGTGAAAATGTATCATCTTATTTTTAAAAATTGGATGTCGTTTCTAATGTTTTATTGTTTTATATTCTCTTTAATAGAATACAGAAAAATATTCAAAAGAACAATTTATCAGAATTCCAAAAAATTAAATTTGTTTTTCTTTCTCCATGTTTCCCTTATACTTCTGAGAATTAGCTTTTAGCATATTCTCCAGCAGTACAATGTATAATCTTTTGGAATCTATATTTATACTGAGAGATTTCATAGATTTTAAATTATTTTTAAAAAACATGTTGCTTTCATATTCCATTTCTTCCTGGAGGGAAAGATAGAATAAACATTTTCTATAAATGTATTTTATAAGACTAGTATCACCGAAAGGAAAATTCTGATTGAAATACTAATATCATTGAGTAGGCAAGTTATGGTGAAAAAAGAGGATGATACATATTCAATAGAGGTTGTTACATCGCACATTTCTGCCTTCAGTGCAGTTGCACAGATTACAGATATAAACATAAAATTGATCTAAGTACGAAATTTAAACATTAACTACTACATGTGAAAAATTGATTGGTTAGTAGTATAATCATCTTTGCTATCCTGTGTAAATATGTACATGATTCTTGTTCTCCTTTCTTGTTGGATATTGGTTCTTCTTTCCTTCATCTCAATTGTTTACTCCTTAGGTCAGTATCTTTCCCTTTAGCGGTATGAATTGTACCTTTCAGACTTTATTTACTCTTTCAGGTTTTATGCTAGAGACAATAAAATGCTTACACACGTGACTCTGATTTCTTCAATTATGAGTAGTCTGTCGTTATTTCCATTTACCTATAAAAGTTTTAAGTTTATCTTTTTTGTATCTGGGTAATAATACTTCATTGTATTAAAATGCCACTTTTTACTATTCATTCTTCACTTAATGGGAATTTGTGTTATTTGCAAAAAATTAGCTATGACAAATTGGGCTGCAATAAACATAGATGCATATATATTGCTATGGTGTGGTGTTTTGAAATCTTCTGGAAAAATATCCAGGAGGGGAATAGCTGTGTTAAGTGGGACCTCCTAGGTTTTTGATGAATCTCCATGCTGATTTCCTTAGTGGTTGTACCAGTCTACATTTGCAATAACAGTAGAGAAGAGTTCCTTTTACCTACAGCCTCTCCAGCATTTGTTATCAGTTGATTTTTTTTTTCCTTTTTCTTCTTTTTTTGTATTTAGTACAGGATCTACAGGGTCTCACTACACAGATCCAACTCATATTGATCCCTGTTTTCAACTTTCCAAGCCCTGAGATTACAGGGGCAACCACCACACCCTGTCTCAATGGACATCTCAGAACACCCTGTGGATGGGGCTGGCACAGCATACTAAAGATTGAACTCCACTCTCGGAGTCTGCCTAAACAGGTGCCTTAATCCACTGAGATCTCTGGCCAGCCCATTAGGTGGTTTCTTGACAATGGCCATTCTTTCTTGAGTGAGATATATTCTCAGGGTTGTTTCAATTTGCTTTTCTCAAATTACCAGTGTTGTTGAACATTTTTAAGAGTGTTTATTTTCCAGTTGTGTGTCTTCCCATGAGAAGTACGGATTCACTTCAAATGCCCATTATTGGATGAGTCTTTAATTTTTGGGAACCTGATTTTTTTTAGTTCTTTATATATTCTAGATAGAAGTACTTTGTGTGAATGACTGCTTTTATTTTTTCTCAATTTGTGGATTTTCTTTTCATTTCATGGTGCTTTCTTTTGATGTTCAGAACCTTATCTCACTTGTTGATTCTTTGAATTATTTCCTATGAAGTTGACTTTTCTTCATGAATTCTCTGCTTACCCCTATGCCTTCAAGATATTTGTGCACTTTCTTTTTCAGGAGACTTAGCATTTTTGTTTTAATGTTTAGATCTTTAATCTATATGATTTTAGTGCAGAGTGATAGAACTGATTCTAGTTTGAGTTTTTGGCATGTGGAAAGTTGACTTTTCCAACACCATTTGTCAAAGAGTGTACCTTTGTTTCAGTGAATGTATGTGGTCCCTTTGAAAAAGATGTGGTGGTTGAGTTTGGTGGTAATCATGCCTGCATCTTCTAATATATTTTATTCATCCTCAGGTCTGTTTATTGTTCAGTATCATGCTGATTCGATTGCAGAAGCTTTCTTGCACAATTTCAAGTCAGAGATTGTAGTGCCTCCTGTCTAGACTTCGTTGGTCAGACTTGCTTTTGCTACTCTTTTCTGATTCCATGAAAATTTCAGGAATATTTTCTCTAGATCTGTGAGGTATGCTGATGGTATTTTGACCAAGATTGCATCTTATCTTTATAACAGTTTGGGAGGATGATTATTTTCCTTATGTTTGTTCTTTCTATCCCTGAATAAGGAACATCTTTTCATTTTCTGAAATCTTCTTTGATCTCTTTTCTCAGAATATTTTAATTTTCATTGAATAGATTCTTATATCCTTTAGTGGATTAATTCCTAAGTATTTCACCTTTGGTGTTATTGTGAGCTATGTAGTTTCTCTAATTTTTCACCCAGTAAGTTATTTATTTATTTATTTATTTATTTATTTATTTATTTGTTTGGTGCAGCATCTCATCCCACTATTTAGTCTCATAATGATTTTCCTTTCTCAGCTTCCCCAGCGATGGGACTATAGGCATGTGCCAGTATGCTAAGTTTCTGTGCCTGGTCTGGTGTGTCCTGTATTCCAGGACCAATGCAGCATATGGCACTGGGTATTGAACCTGTGTCCTGCTGCTTGCTTTGGAAGTTCTTAGACCACCGAGGTCTCTCCAGCCCTTGTTTATTAATTCATAGAGTCTATTGATGAAGTTTTTCAGTCTTCCATTTAGAGTATCATGTCCTCTGTGAATGATAATTTAATTTCTTCCTTTCCAATTCTTATTCTTTTTATTTGTCTCTCTTGTCTAATGGCTCTGGGTACTATTTCTAAAGCTATAAGGAAATGGTGGTATTGGACGTCTTTGTCTTCTTCCTGATTTCAGAGTAAAAAGTTTCAGTTTTTCTCCATTTAGAATGATGTTGACTATTGGTTTATTAAAGTTGGCTTTTATCACACTGAGGTACTGAACATCTATTTAAGTTTTTTGTAAAATATATTATAAATGAATATTGAACTTTGTCCAAAGCTTTTTCTGCATCTATCAATATCATCATTTGGTTTTTTGCTTTTGGCTTTGTTGTTATGGTGCGCTACATTCATAGATCTGCGTATGTTGAATGATCCCTACATCCCAGAAAACCAGATGTTAATGTCAAAGAAAATTAAATCAGATAAAATATGAATATAGGTTCTGTTTATATCAAATAAGATAAAAATGTTATAATCATGACATAAGAGTCAGGGAAGAGAATAGGGGGCTGACTGAATGAGAAGGTACAGTGACATTCAGAGCTAACCTGTGTAGAACTTCCTTATGACATACCTCGGGCTACCAAGTTGTGTTACAGCAAAGAAATATGGTTGAAACGGAGGGATCGGGGGTGAGAGAGATCAATTAAAACCAAATGATAGATTTTCAGTTTTCTATATCTGTACCATCACAAGTGAGCTATATGGTTTTGCTTTCATTCCTTGCCTCATCATATTTATTGATAAACTGTTGTGTCTGATTTGACCTTGCAGCTATTTTTATAAAAATCTGTATTCCAATCCTTGGAGCTCAGACTTTTTTAATTTACATTGGGCCATCATGCCCTATTAACTGATACTCCAATTCATTTAATTAGAAATAAGTCACAGGCAAAAATGTAGGATTTCTGAGGGAAACAATTTTTTGAATTGCACTTGCATTAAGTTTTTTAATGTGATTCCATTTTAAAGGAAAATAATGGTATCCAATTCTCCACTGAAATGCTTTTAACTTCATATATAATGAGAGAGAGAGAGAGAGGAGAGAGAGAGGAGGGAGAGAGAGAGGGAATGAGACAGAGAGAGGTTTTATAGGGCAAACCATTTGAATCATATATGGAATGTTGACTTCACTGTTTGTTTAAAACTTGAAATCAAGAAATATTTACCCTTCATCACACGTTTCAGTAGGAGAGGTGAGAAACATTATTTTCCTAACTCAAAAGCCCAACTGCATGGCCAAGAAAGGCTGATTGATTATAGATGTCAAAAAAAGTGGCAGCAGATATCCTCTAGTTTGCTGACCTGGCATTTCAGAAGACACATTAAACCAGACTGTCTCTTTCTAAATTCAAATGATGGAGGTGTATCTGTGTTGTGATCCATTATGGGCCGTGTGCTTAATTGATCTTTGACTCACTCTTGCAGCTGAATGACTTAGTGACACTGACATGAATACCTGTTTACAAAATGGTAAACCAAGATAATTGCTCATTTTGAAGCAGAATAATAACTTGATAAACCAATCAAAAAAGCAAAATAAAATTATCAAATAACTATACAATACCATAGTCATTTCTCATCATTTAAAATTTATTAGTATCAAGAATTAGATACATGACTCATATTCTCCATAACTACACAACATATTGAGCAGTAATTATTCAGTGTTTGATTTAGTTAGAAAAATCTTGCTATAGTGTAGCCATAACTGTAAGTTATCAACATGAAATGACTGAGGATTCTGCATAAATTTATTTTCAGGGTCCATTTTCATATAAAAGCAATTATTAAATACTGAAGGTAAAAATATGTAAAACTGACATAAATACCAAGTATTTAGTTTTCACTCACAGATCATGTTGTTTATTTCTAGAAAACTGGAACAAAACAACAGTTTTTTGCCTCAGCTTTAAAATTTATAGGAATATTTTGATTTAATTTTCTTTCTAGACAGGAAGTTGTCACTTAATGTTTTATCTTCAAGTTATACAGTTTCACATGCGATATGAAACACGCAGAGAGTATACCACAAGGATTTAGAATATACTTCTAAGATACCAAATATTAGAACTAATTAATTTGTTACCTCTTTATTATTTTCTACTAAGAAAGTAAAATTTCCCTTATTAAGTTTGAAATTATACTTATGAAATAAAGTTTACAATGATGATGATATTATAGACACAAGAAAAATTATAGAGGCAAGAAAAATGCAAAGGCAGAGAGAAAACTGTTACTAGCATGACTATGTTTGTTGCATGGTAAATAGTTATAATGCTAAATTTTAGTGAATCTAAAATGGCATTAATTAGAGGATGTACTATCATTTAATGTAATAGGAATAGTAAAGATAAAAATGTATCAGCAAAGAAAAAATACAGAAAGAAAATACAATATTGTAAAAACAAAGTTATATTATGACACAATCATCAAATGCCACAAATTATAAAGTGCACAAATTATAAAATGTACGCTAAGCTGAGTAAGTCTCCTATAGCACCTCATACAGCACCTTGTGTAACTGTAATATAACAGACTGAGGCACCAAATGGAAAGTCTGAGTCCAGACCTGGCAACCTTATTACTTAATGAGACTCTGTCTCAAAGTTTTAAAAGAAAATAATTTGAGATGTAACAGGGTAAATTTTTTGAGTTTAGTTCCCACTACCTTTCTCCAAAAATACCCACTGTTTTTAGAAGTATAAATATAATCTTGGTGTTGTTGGTGCATGCCTATAATGCCAGCTCTCCAGAAGCTAAGAGCTCAAGACCAGCCTGGGCTAGAAAGTGAATAAAAGGCCAGCATGCCCTGCATAGCAAAATGCGGGGAGTGGCGGGGGCGGGGTGGGGGAGAGGTGTGTGTGTGGAAGAAAAGTGCACCTCCACCTTAAATCAAGTGAGCTCCTGTAATTCTTCCTCTGTGTAACACAACCATGCATTTCCCAGAATGGTCTTGGTAGCATAAACAAATGTGAACATGAAACACACTGGTGGTTCCCTCCTTATTTTACTGATGACTCAGTCCACTTTGCTGAAACATCCTCATTATTTCCGTCCTATGTGTTGCCCACAGTTCACTCTTAATACCTTACTTTGCTTTGCATTGTCATCATGCATATGATTTTAACAAAGTAAAAATCTCCAAATATTATCTACATGGTGAATAAATAAATTATCCATTTTTTCTATGCTTTATTTTTATTCATTTTAATGAGAAAAAAGATAAAATAGAAATGAAACAGTCTCAAAACAAGTTAGTAGGATGGTTGCAATAGTTAATATCATGAATATTGTTGTCTTTACAGAAGTTATTCAGAGGACAATATTAGTACAGAGAGTAACTCTTAATTAACTAAGATCAAGTAGCTACATATCTATCCTAACTCTCTTGTGTGGGTCTGTATGTGTGTGCGTGTGTGTGTGTGTGCATGTGTATATATAATTTTTTTTCTTTTTAAAGTTTCTAATACTAGGACAAAATATCATACCATGTCTTATATGTACATTGAAATTCAGAGATACAGTACAAACCATAAATCAAAAAGTAAAATTAAATAATATTCAGAAAATTAATTAAATACTATTAACTAAAATTAAATTAAATGTTTCAAAATAATATTCCAAAATTCAACTCAAACCATGAGTCCAAATTATAGGCCATAATGTTGTTTATCACATGTATGAATCTATAATCAATTCATAGTACACACATGGTATTTGAATTGGTTAATATATACAAAAATATCAACTAAGGAAAAGTTTCCATGGTAGCACAAAATTATTAAGAAGAAAACATAACATAAATACTGGAATGGCAAATATGGCCAGAACTTCTAACAGTTTGGGGATAGGATATTGCACAAAGTTCTAGTATGTCATGTACATGGACAGTGCCCATGACGCTTACTGTTTACTGGTGGTCAGGTGTCACTTGTGAGATTGAGCTACTGCTATTTCCTTGATATGTCATTCAGTAGAACCAGACAGAATTATGGCCCATAGGTTGAAGGAGGAGTACTTTTGTAGAATGTGCTGATAGGCCTATTCTGCTGCTGTATACAAAAGAAGTTGAGAGATTGCTTTTGTACACCTTTTTTTCTCCTGCGTTTAATATTTTGCCCTGTTTGGTGGATTCTTTCCATTATCCTTCGTGGAGTTGTGGTCATTTTCTCTAGGATTTCTCTAGGATATCTTTTAGTAAACTGTGCAGGGTTGGCTTTGTCATCATGAAATTCTTTAGTTGTTCTTTTTCATTAAAGTATTTCACTTTTCCACTGAACTTGAAAGAGAATTTTGCAGAGTATAGTAGTCTGGGCTGGAATTTGTTTTCTTGCAAGATTTAAAGTACTTCGCTCCATGCTCTTTCTGACTTGATGGTTTGTAAAGAGAAATCTGCCATTATTCTAATGGGTTTTCCTTTAAATGTGATCTGTTTCCTTTTTCTAGAAGCTTTTAGTATGCTGTTCCTGTGCTGAATTTCTTGGATCTTGATTATTATATGCCTGGGTGTGGCTTTAATTGGGTTGATATTATTTGGAGTTCTATATGCTTTAGTTACCTACATGCCAAATTGTTTCCCCGTATTTGGAAGTTTTCTGTTATTATTTATGCCCATATTCTTTTTATATCATTTGGACAGATTCCTTCTTTCTCATTGCTTACTGTTAGTCTTATGTTGTTCATCTTTGCATTGTTTTGCAGATGTTGATTTATTTTTTCTTGCATCCTAGGTTTTGTTTTTTTTTTTTTTTTTGTCTTTTTGAGACAGGGTCTCGCTATGCAGTTGAGGCTGGTCCTGAGCTCACTTTTGTAGCCCAGGCTGGTCTCGAACTCGCACCAATCCTCCTGCCTCAGCCTCCCGAGTGCTGGGATTACAGGCGTGCGTCACCACGCCCGGCCCCTAGTTGTTTTTAAGAGATCTTTTCTTACATCTTA
>PVJA010011546.1:0-54337 GCA_004027025.1 Myocastor coypus
AAAAAAAAAAAAAAAACAGAAAAAGGAAAAGAAAAAAAGAAGAAAAGGAAAAGAAAATTCTTCTCTTTGGACTAAGAGGAAGCAGATGCATACACAGTCAAATGTTCCGCAATTGCAGTGGGCCACCAGTGAAGCTTGTGATGTTGGAGGCTATTGAATCTAAGCCTCCTAAAGCTCATCTCACCAATCTAGCTCTGCGTTCCATGCATTGTAATTAAGGATTTTTTTTTTTTTTTTTTTTTGCTGGGTGGTCAAGGGCAAATCGAAGCAAGTCCTGTGTAACAAAACATTCATTTTTTTGTATCTTTCAAGGTCAAATCCCCTCAGGCTTAAGTTTGGGACCATAGACATTACTTTGTAGGACTGTTGTTAGTGTCAGCCTTTGGAACAAGTCACGGCCATTTCTTGGCCAGTTTGCTTTCTGTGAAAGCCTGAGAGAATGTTTTTCTCTGGGTGACTTTCCTTAGATGCACTATAGTTCATTTATCCCTTTCCTCTGAGGTCCCATAATCTCCTTGACCAGAAAATTTGGGACACCTCTGAGTTATAGGATATTACAGCACAGGTTCTCTTATATCCTGAGTCCTTATTGACCTTGAAGGGCTAAGGCCAAAATATTGGCTATCCTCATAGCCCTTCTTTTTCTACAATTTTTGGTCGGTTAACGTACGTTCTTAACCCTCCAGCAGAAAAGCTTTGTGATACTATTACTCTATAGCATAGGTACTTGAGCTTATCATCACTGGCTTTCTGAGTATCAAATATATTTGACTTAGCTTGGAATTGACATTTTCTGACCATCATTGATATTCTAATAACGTTCCATACAATGTGATATAAGCAGTTACACAGTTTGGACACAGATATTTGGTAATTCAAGGAAATACAAAATTGTAGCCTGTCAAGAATATGGTTTTTGGCCCAGTCTCTTATTTTCAAGTACTACTTTTGAGAGAGAGAATGACAGTAACTGAGTTCACACTGGCAGCAGTACACATCAAAAAGACAAGCATGACATGCATTCCAAGCGTAGTTTTAGTGTTACATAGTGCTATGATCAATATTATGAACCTTTTGAAGGTTCTTGAGACCAATATCTGATTCATCCTGTGTACATAAGTGCATGGTTTTGCTCTTGATATGTTTTCTCCTTTATCTGCTTCCAGTCACTTCGTTGTTTAATCCATAACACATTCAGCTGTGTTATGCCCTTAAGTTCTTCTTTTCTTCTTTACAGTTCTTATATTAGGGAGACTATATGATATTTACACATATAAGTCTGGTTTATTTCACTAATGAGTATATGTTCAATATACATCCATTTATATATGAAGTCTTCAAACTTATCATTCTTTATGGATGAGTAGTATCCTATTGTAGAAAAATACCACATTTTTTTAACCATTCTTCAAATGATGGACATTTTGGTTGTTTCCAAGATTTGGCTATTACACATTTTGGGCTGCTATAAACATAGGTGCACAGATATCTCTATGGTATGATGTTTTCAGTTCTTCTGGGAAAATTCCCAGTACGGGGATAGCTGGATTGAATGGAACTTCCAATTCTAGTTTTGTAAGGATGCTCCACACTACTTTCCATAATGGTTGCACCAATGTGCATTCCCATCGCAGTGGAGAAGGGTTCCTTTTTCCCCACAGCATCTCCAGCATTTGTTGTTGGTTGATTTCTTTATGATAGCCATTCTTTCTGGGGTGAGATGGTATCTAAGTGTTGCTTTGATTTGCATTTCACGAATAGTAGCGATGTGGAGCATTTCTTCATGTATTTGTAGGCTTGCTGTATTTCTTTCTCTGAGAAGTGAGTGTTCATCTCAGATGCACATTTCTGGATGGGGTCTTTGAAATTTGGAACGCTAATGGTTTCTAATTCTTTGTAAGTTCTAGATAGAAGACCTTTGTCTGAATACTTGTTAGTTAAAATCTTTTCAAAATCTATAGGTCATCTTTTCCTGTTAGTGATTTCCATTGACATTCAGAAACTTCTTAGCCAGAGGACATTGCACTTGTTGATGCTTTCAAATGTTAAACGTGCAATTTGATTTCTGTCCATGAACTTTTTGCCTACTCTGATGTCTTCAAGATTTCCTCCCACTTTCTTTTCCAGGAAATTTAATGTTTCACTTTTAATATTTAGATCTTTAAGCCATTTCAACTTTATTTTCATGCATGGTGATAGACTAAGGTCAAGTATTATTTTTCCGCATGTAGAGAGCCAATTTTTCCAGCACCATTTGTTAAAGAGGCTGTCTTTCTTCCAGTACATGTGTTTGGCACCTTTGTCAAAAATAAGGTGGCTGGGTGTGTTTCTATTTGCTTCTGTGTCCTCTAGTCTATTCCATTGATCTTCAGGTCTATTCTTTTACCAATACCATGATGATTTTATTACTGTAGCTTTGTAGTATAACTTTCGGTCAGGAATTGTAATCCCTCCTGCCATACCTTTATTGCCGAGAGTTGTCTTTGCAATTCTAGGTCTTGTTTGGTTCCAAACAAATTTTAGGAATGACTTCTCCACTTCTGTGAGGTATGTCGATGGTATTTGGACAGGAATTGCATTAAATCTGTACAACAATTTAGGGAGTATGGCCATCTTCACAATGTTGGTTCTTGCTATCCAGGAGCACGGAATATCTTTCCATTTCCTGAGATCTTCTGAGATCTCTTTTTTCAGAGTACTATAGTTTTCATTGAAAACGTCTTTTACTTCCTTAGTTAGGTTGATTCCTAAGTATTTCATTTTCTTCAGTGCTATTATTATTTTTTTTTTGTCTTTTTGAGACAGGGTCTTGCTATGTAGTTCAGGCTGGCCTTGAGCTCACTTTTATAGCCCAGGCTGGTCTCGAACTCGCACCAATACTCCTGCTTCAGCTTCCCGAGTGCTGGGATTACAGGCATGCACCACCACGCCCGGCTTCAGTGCTATTATAAATGTACTGTTTCTCTAATTTCTCTCTCAGTGTGTTTGTTATCTATGTAGAGGAATGCCACTGACTTTTGTGTGTTGACATTGTAACCTGCTATGTTACTGAATTTGTGTATTAATTCCAGTAGCTTTTTGTTGGAGTTCTTTGAGTCTTCTAAGTAGATTATCATGTCATCTGAAAGTTTTACTTCTTCTTTAGCTATTCTTATTCCTTTTATTTCTCTCACTAATCTCACAGCTGTAGCTAATGACTCCAGAACTATATTGAATAGAAGTGGCGATGGGGGGCATCCTTGTCTTGTACCAGATTGGAGAGTAAAAATCTTCAGTTATTCCCCATTTAGAATTATGCTAGCTGTTGGATTGTTGTAGATGGCTTTTATCAGGTTGAGGTAGAGGCCCTGTATTCCGATTTTCTGTAGGACTTTGAACATGAATGAGTGTTGCACTTTGTCAAAGGCCTTTTCAACATCCATTGAGACGATCATGTGATTTTTGGTCTTGGCTCTGTTGATATAGTGTATTGCACTTATCGATTTGCATATATAGAACCATCTTTGCATCCCTGGAATGAATCCTACATGGTTGTGATGTATAATCTTCTTGATGACTTGTTCTATTCTAATGGCTGGGATTTTATTGAGAATTTTTATGTCTATGTTCATGAGAGAGATTAGTCTGTAGTTTTATTTTTTAGTTACATCTCTTTCTGGTTTTGGTATCAGTGTAATACTTGCCTCTAGGAATGATTTTGGAAGTATTGCTTCTTTTTCAATTTCATTGAAAAGTTTGAGGAATATTGGGGTTATGTCTTCTTTAAATTTCTTGTAGAATTCAGAGGTGAATCCATCAGGTCCCAGACTTTTCTTTGTCGTTAGTCTTTTTATTGCATTTTGTATTTCATTGGCTGTTACTGGGTTATTGAGAATTCTAATATCTTCTTGATTCAATTTCAGAAATTTGTACTTTTCTAGGAATCTGTCCATTTCATCTGTGACTTCTATTCTGTGAGAGTAAAGATTCTCAAGGAAACTATTTATGATCCTTTTTATCTCTGCTGGGTTTGTAGTAACTTCACCCTTTTCATTCCTTATTGCTTGAATTTGAGTTCTTTCTTTCCTCTTTTTGATGAGGTTAGCTAGGGGCTTATCAATCTTTTTTAATCTTTCAAAGAACCAGCTTTTTGATTCATTAATTCTTTGTATTGTTTTCTTTGTCTCAGTTGAATTGATTTCTGCTCTAATCTTTACAATTTCCTCCCGCCTTTGTGCTTTGGATTTCGTTTGCCCTTCCGTTTCTAGTCGGTTTAAGTGTTGTGTAAGATTGTTTATTTGTTCCTGTTCTATTTTCTTAATGTGTGAGTTCAGAGCTATGAATTTCCCTCTGAGAACTGCTTTCATTGCATCCCACAAATTCCGATTGGTTGTGTTTGAACTTTCATTAAATTGTAGGTACTGCTTTATTTCCTGTTTAATTTCATCTGTAACCCATTGTTTGTTGAGAAGAGTGCTGTTTAATTTCCATGTAGTCCTGGAATTGCTATGGTTTCTTTCATCATTTATTTCTAATTTGATTGCACTGTGGTCAGATAATATGCATGGGATAATTTCTATTTTCTTGCATCTGCTTAAACATGCTCTATGGACTAATATGTGATCTATTTTAGAAAATGTCCCATGTGCGGCTGAGAACAGTGTGTATTTTGAAGTGGGTGGGTGGAACACTCTGTGTATGTCCACTAAGTCCAATTGTTTCATGTTCTGATTCAGTTCTGCCATTTCTTTGCTGATTTTTTGTTTGTTTGACCTATCTTTTTCACATAAGGGAGTGTTGAGGTCTTCTGTTAAGATTGTAGTATTGGATACAAGATTTTTCAGGTCCTTTAAGGTTTGTTTTGAATAGCTTGCTGCTCCCATGTTGGGTGCATACATATTTATGAGTGTTACCTCTTCATCATGAATTTTTCCCCTAACCAGTATGTAGTGGCCTTCTCTATTTCGTTTGATCAGTCTTGGTTTGAAATTTAGACTGTCTGCAAACAGGATTGCTACCCCTGCCTTTTTTTTTTTTTTTTTTTAGGTTCTGGAGCATGTAGTATTGTTTTCCAACCTTTAACTTTAAGCCTATGAGTTTTTTTTATGAGTTAAATGTGTTTCTTGTATACACCATATTGTTGGGCTGTTTCCTTATCCATTCTGCAAGTTTACTTCTTTTAATTGGAGAATTGAGTCCATTTACATTGATGGTCATAATTGAAATGTGTTGACCTGTGGTTGAAATGAGTCTTATTTCCTTGTGTTTACCAGTTTTTCTGTTTAGTTGGTTACTCTATTTGTTGGGATCTTTCTGTTCTCATTTGTTGGATTCGGGTCATTTTGCTCCCTTTCTAAAATATTTGTTAGAATATTATGTAGCACTGGTTTTGATGTCATGAAATTCTTTAGTTGTTCTTTGTTATGGAAATATTTCACTTCTCCCTCATACTTGAAGGAGAGTTTTGCCGGGTACAATAGTCTGGCCTGAAAATTGTTTTCATGGAGGACTTGAAGCACTGCTCCATGCTCTTCGTGACTTCATGGTCTGTGAAGAGAAATCTGCTGTTATTCTGATGGGTTTTCCTTTAGATGTGATCTGTTTCTTTTCTCTAGCAGCTTTTAGTATATTATTCTTCAGCTGGATTTCTGGTATCTTAACTATTATATGTCTTGGCGTGTTTGTGGTTGGGTTGATGTTATTTGGGGTCCTGTAGGCTTCAGTTCCCTGAATGTCTGATCGTTTTCTCAAATTTGAAAGTTTTCTGCTATTACTTCTGCCCATATTCTTTTTATATCATTTGTATTGACTCCTTCTTTCTCATTGATTCCCATTAATCTCACCTTGTTCATTTTCGCATCGTCTTGCAGATGATAAATTATTTTTTCCTGCATTCTGGTTGTTTTTAAAAGATCCTTTCTTACTCTTTCACTGGCTGCAACTGTGTCTTCAAGGTTGGAAACTCTATCTTCATTTTCGTTCATTCGGCTCTGCCAACTTGTGATCGAGGTTTTATTTTCCTGTACATCTCTTTGAAACTGTTTCATGCAATCTATGTCTTTCCTATATTGCTCCGTCAAGGAGTCCATCATTTTTCTATTCTCCTCTAATTTTTTATTGATGTCTTCTTTGATAGTATTGAAGTCTGTCATTATGGTTATCCTTTCTCTCTCTAATACAGAGATTATTTCTGTTCTGTTCTCCTTTCTACTTTTGTGTAGTTGTTCCCCTACTTGGGATGCTTTTGATTTAGGCCTGCCTTTGTCGACTTTAGATATTATTTCTGCTCTGATGTCTTCTATACGTTTCTCCAGCCGTTTTTCCACTTCATGTATTTCATTTTTTACTTCAGATGTTATCTCTGATCTCATTTGCTGTATAAGTTTCTGCACTTGTGTGTCTGCCTCAGATGCTACCAATTCAGAGGTTTCATCTGTATGGTTCCTATTTTCTTCCATGATAGTGTCTTCTGTATTTGGTTTGGGTGGGCACGGTCCCTGAGATTGCCTCCTACTCCTTGTTGTTATCATTTTGTATGGAAGTGACCTCTGCACTTAGGTGGCGTTATGCTGTGTCTATGGACGTTTGGTCTGGAGACTCCAAGCTGGTTCCTCTACAGAGGTTCCTGACTCTGTTGGAGCTCGGGCTGCTAGCTGGTGTGAAGCCCCATGGGTGTGGTCTGTAGGTAGAAGTGGAGCTTTGGGATTGAGGAGTCCTGGTAAGCTCGTGGACCAAATCGGCTGCCAGACAAGATGTATAATGGGTTCGGTAGTGGAGGTTGGGTAGGAGGGGTTCAAAAAAAAGAGGGGGGAAGGGGAAGTGGAGAAGGGGAAGGCAGGCCAAGGATTCTGACACAGCAGTATAGGGGATTGAAACAGGAAGTTAGTCGCAGGAATGCAGAAGAGAAGCAGAGGGGCAGAGGTACCTTACCTGGCGGCAGGCGCACAGGCCTGCTGGGACCGGATCAGGATTGGAGCACATTGTTATTTCTTATCAAAGGCAATAAAAATAAAATATAAATAAAATTTATGACAATAAAACTATTTTCAGGCTATGTATATAACATGTTTAAAATATAATTTGACATTATATTTGGATTAATGTCCTAATATAGTAGCTGTTAATATGCTAATGCTCTTAAATTCAAAAAGCCTAACATATAGATAATTTTGGGTGAGGGAGATTCTGCCTTAATTAGGAAAAACATGGGGCTGAAACTATTTGACATTACTTCATTACATCAATAAAGTGAAGGTAGTTACATAGCTCATCTGTTACCACAGACTTGCCATAATAATGTGGCATAAAGGATTCAATAGAGCTATTTGTTTGTGCTAAGTGAGTTAATAAAATATGTGACTCATATGGTCTCTGTTGTGTACTTAGTCACGACAAGCTGATATTAGTGAAATGTCTGAACAGAAGTCTCCTTGATTCCAATTAGTGGCCTAGGTACAACTTATGGCCCATTTCTATGTGTTCCTTGATTTTCTTACCTTCCGGATGTCAACTTCCTAATTAGGACACCAAAATAGAAAATACTGGAAACAACTGCTGAGAGACTAGGATTCTCTCCATAAATTTCTGGATACAATTTGTAAAGTATGGTCTGAAAACATTCAACCTTTAGTTTCCCATGAAATAAGACTTCCAGAAAAAGAAATAGGTATCTTAGGCCTGTTAGATATTCTTTTTTATCTTTGAACTACATTTGTTTCCTTTACTAGAAAAGATGCATTTATTGTGAATAAATGAGATTTGAGAGGTTATAAATGAGAAGAGTTTAATATACAAAACATTGGATCAGTCTGTAAAAGAAAACAAGGAACCTATTTAACAAGTTCATTGATCACTGCATTCTATGTGTTGATATTAAAAATTGGTTGTTTTGTTTTAAACAGAGAAAAGTAAAAGTGGTGATAAAATGTAGTTTCAAAATAGGCTAGTATGATAGCAAAAATAATTAATACATTTCATATTGTTATATTCATAGTAGTTTTTCTGAGTACAAAACATAGGCATGAAATACTGTCGAAAACAGTATTACTTTCATTTCAATGAGATGAGAGAAACTAATTGTACAACTATAATAACATGTGTGTGTATCTTTTATCTTTTCTGTTCTTTTTCTTTTTCTTCTATCACATTTTTTTCTTTGGAACAATTTTTCACAATTCCTAATAAATATATTTTTATTTTAACACTTATTTACTCTTTGAGTTTCTTATACCACGGAAACAAGATGTTTATACCTGGTAGTCTGATTTATTTCACTTGTGAGTATGGTCTTGAGCTGCATCCATCTACCTATAAAAATCTCAAATAGTACTCAAATAGTTGAGTACTGTTTCATTTTATATAAAAAGAAACATCTTTTTAAAATTTACTCTTCAGTTAATGGGCATTTGGGTTGTTTTGAAGACATAGCTATTACTAATTGTGTTCTATAAACATGGATGCACATATATTGCGGTGGTGTGATAATTTTAATTCTTCTGGGAAAATACCCAATGGGACATGTAGCTTCTCATCTCAGTTTGTTAAGGAATCTCCAAACTGATTTCCATGTGTATATTCTCATCTGCAGTGGAGAAAGTTTCCTTTTTCCCCACAGCATCTCCAGCATTTCTCATTGGTTGATTTCTTGAAGATAGACATTCTTCCTGGGCGAGATGCAATTTCACTATTGTTTTATATTCATCTATCTATCTATCTATCTACCCATTCATCCACCCATGTACACCTATCTATCTATCTATCTACCCATCCCTCCATCCATCCACCTACATCTATCTATCTATCTATCTATCTATCTATCTATCTATCTATCTATCTATTTTGTGGGACTGGGCATTAAACTCAGGACCTTCAACCTACCAGGAAGGTATTTATTCTACTGAACTGTCTCCCTGGCCTTCACTGTTGTTTTACCTTGCATCTTTGAAATTGATCAGTATGTGAAAATTCATTTTCCATATATTTGTTTTCTTTTGTATATCATTTGAGAAGTGTGCATACATCCCAGGTGCCCTGGGATGTGTTTTCCAATTTTGAGGTTCTGATTTTTTTAATTCATTATATGTTCTAGATAGAAATCCTTTCTCTGAGAAAAAACTATCTATAAGTTTTTTCAACCCTGTACGTTGTCTTTTCACTCTGTTGGTAGTTCCTTTCGTGGTACAGAAACTTTTTAATACCTTGAGATCCTATTTATGAATTCTTGCTAGTGTTTTCTGTGCCTTCTGGGCTTTGTTCATGCAGTCTCTGCCTAAACCTGTGTCTTCAAGTTTTCTACCTATTTTCCCTGCCAATAAATGTAGTATTTCTGTTTTTGTATTTAGGTGTGTAATCCATTTTGAATTTAGTTTAGTGCATGGTGATAGACATGGGTCTAATTTTAGTTTTTGCCATGTGAAAATCCACTTTTTCAAGAATTTATTATTAAAGAGACTATCTTTCAGTGAATATGTTTGGATCCAGTGTTAAAGATAATGTGATGTAGCATGCTTGGAATTGAGTGTACATCTTCTATTTTGTTCTACTGAACCTCAGACCTCTTTCTTTCTTTCTTTCTTTCTTTCTTTCTTTCTTTCTCTCTCTCTCTCTCTTTCTTTCTTCCTTTCTTTCTTCTTTCTTCTTTCCTTTCTTGGTAATACTACATTAATTTTATCATAGTAGTTTGGTAGTATAATTTCAAGTCAGGGATTTTGTTGCTGCTTGCTGAATTGCCTTTGTTGCCCAGAATTGTTTCTGCTATTCTACACTTTTCTTTCTTGGTAAAATTTTAATTACATTTACAGTTTTCTTGGCTGATATAAAGTGATTAGTATTTTCATATCTTTTTTATTTAGTTTTGGAAAATTACAAATATTAAAGCTCTACATTTGACATTTTTCAAATAGCAACTGCTGATATGCTGGGATATGAAAACTACTGGTACTCTTGAACATTCACTCATTCTTTCTGGATGAAAATAAAATATGAATAAATGCATAAAATACATATTGCTTGTGTATCAAATGTTACTTGGAAATCAACATTCAAATTCTTGGAAATAAAAGTTCAATTGGAATATTACTCTTGACTAAACTTCATTATGTGCCTGAATAAATGAATACCCATACTCTCAGTTCTTAGAAGGCTGATGTAGGAAGCTCACTATGAGTTTAAGGCCTCTTATGTTACAAATTGAGTTCAAGATCAGCTTGACCCTTCCTCAAAAAGAAAAACAAATTCCTCGTACCTGCTCTTCTACACTTTCTTCTATCTAAATAAAAATTTGACACTATTTCACAAGGGAAATTGTATATATCTTTATAATAATACTATGCTTAGTGAGGAGTCTCCATACTGATTTCCATGGAGGTTGTAGCAGTCTACACTCCCACCAACAGTGGAGAAAGTTCCATGTCCTCTACACCCCGTCCAGTCTCTGCTATTGATGGGCTTCTTTGCTTTTTGGGATGACATGTAACCTAAGTGTTGTTTAATCTGTTTCTGTTAAGAGATCACTGATATTGTAAATGTTTTCAGATATTTATTTGCTGTTTGTGTTTCATCTGAGAAATTTATTTTATTCCCTTTCTTATTTTTCCAGAAGAACTGAAAATATCAGACCAAAGTGACATATATATATATATATATATATATATATATATATATATATATATTTATAAGGTCATACTTATAAGTGAAATAAATCAGACTCGCGTGTATCAACATCATATTGTCTTGCTAGTGTAAGAACTTGACAGAATAAATAACATCTGAAAGGAATACCAGAGACTATGAGTGGGAAAGAAACAGCTCTCAAGGAAAGAACAAATGGGATGAGGGAAAGAGAAAGAAAAGATGTAATAGGAGGAAGGGACCAACATATATGCGATAACTAAAATAATTGGACTGCTAATTTCTACCAGTTTGTTGTAAAGGAACAGTTAATACTAAGTTTTCTGATCAATTTTGCATGTCTATATCTGGTAAAATGAACAGCTACTTTGAAGATGGCCATATGTTATACAACAACTTATATAATTGCCATTTTTTTATTTCCTATCATCTTGTTTTGAAATGTAGCATTTTTAATGTTTTTAAAAATCTTTGTCTATTTCTCTTCTCCAAACTTCACAATGTTGCTAACTGTAGAAAGATGTAATCAATGTCCTAATTCTTAGGACTATAAGGCTCCAGAATAGCACAAAATGATGATTATAGATAAAGTATATATTTATGTAAAAAATGCACAGATAATCACTGAGCAGCAACTACTATTATAAGACAGTATTTTTTTTTTCTATATATATTTAAAAACGTGTCCGCCCCTCTGGTCCTTGCTCAAACATTTCTTACTTAAGTGTGAACAGTGTAAAGTATGATGTAGAAATTATTGTGAAATATCCCAAGAGATGAGTTTAAAATGGCCAAAAAAAAAAAAAGTGAATATAGGAGAAGTTGAGATTATTGGCAGAATGACGGAAAGCATCTGTACTACACAGCTCATGGTATGAGTGACATTATCTTTTCCAAAGGAAGCAAGAGCACAGAAACGGCAGTAAAGCTTTGTACACAAGAGACAGGCGTGGGTGAAAACATAGTTTTCTGAGTAATCAACACTCTCCAGCTGCACACTAGTACACTTGGCCCACGTCAAGCTTTGGCAAAACACAGAATAAAGAGACATTTTCTTTGAAAGAAGATAATGAATTATGTCAGACTTTGTGAATTAGAGAGCTGTGTAATGAAGCCAAACCCAACACTGCACAGACTTTGGTGTAGCTTAGGGAAGAATGAAGACTTGATTATACTTCGTTTTCTTTCAAACATCAATCACGCATTTCTTAATGTGAATTTCTTTCTTGTGTTATTCCTGGTCGTCGATTTGAATTTCATGTTAATAAACCTGACATCCTGCTATAATAACTTAGTGCTTTAACATCTTCTTTATATTCAGGCTTCTGTTTATTTTCTTTGAAGTGTGGTAAGTATTAAACAGGAAAAAAAAAAAAAAAACAACTATTTGGATAACACTCTCTTTACATTAGGAAAAATAGAGAGAGAGAGATTGTGTGGTCATTGGAATAAATATTTCAAATATCTGTTATTCTATGGGATATTACTTGCACAGACAAGTTCTCATTCAAACCAAGAAACAAATCTATTGATTGCAAATAGTATTTAATTTTTAATTTTACCTTATTTTATTGTATTTCATTACAGCAGTTAGCATGAGGTATATGCTCCTAACAAACTTAAATTTTACAAATAATATTTTTTGTCAACATATACAGGTTGTACACATATTGTGTCCTGTGTCTAATTCTATTTTGGGGGGACAGTTGAGTAAATTATGTGTTCTTAAGGCTGACATTTCACTGAATAGAAACAGATATCATCTGTTTATGTGCTAAATTTTAATACAAACGAATATTCTATTTCCAGACAATCCAGTGAAAATAATCATAATTTTCAAGAAATATACAATCAAATTGTGAATTATAAATTTTCAAAATACTGTGCATAAAGTTGAAATACTGTTGTGTATGTGTATGTTTATTTGGGCTATGTTAAATGATGAACACTTTTCTAGCATATATTCCTCACTCTAGAGATCATGGTCCAAGTGTACTACAAATACTAAAATATCTAGCATGACAGGAGTTATAACAATTCAGGCAATGGAGACTAAATTCAGAAATTAGGCTTCCAAATTTTGTAATATACTTTGAAATATAACATATCTTTATTGAAAAATCTCCTTAATGACTAACACAGTTCAAAATGACTAATTTCTCACTTTTCTTCCTGTGACTGTCATCTCAATAGCAGAATGAAGAAAGTAAAAATAAATAAAGAAGTAAAAATATATATCAGATTTATTTTCATGGAATATACTTTACTTTTATTGCCTCTCCTTGTCTGTGTTCCTCACAAACATGAAAATTCCTCACAACCTGTTTGGTACTACACAATGTACATTAGCAGACCTGTGGTAGTTATAATTAATATGGAGCTTGGTCATGTGCAATGTCAAGACTGCGTACTATGTTATAGTGAAAGAGGTGATCATCTTCTCAATGACATCAGAAGTAGATGAACCTAACCTCTAAATAAAAGAATGAGACAGGATATTCATTAAATCTTGGCCTCTTAAATCAGCCAGCTAGGACTTCAATTCTTACAATGTCATTGTTTATCATTGCAAGATGTGGTAGTTGTTTGAGTAAGTCACTTAACTTCTGTGTGCCCCAGCAGAACCAATTTAAAAAGAGAAGGGCCAGTGCGATAGCTCAGCTGACTAAGCACCTACTTAGGCAAACTCAGTGCCAGGGTTCAATCCCTGACATTACATGCATGCTGTCCTCACTGCTGGAGGCGCTGAACTGGCCACCAAGTTCTAGTTTGGTGAAACATGCCTGTAATACTATTGCTGGGAAGGCTGGAAAGGGGAGGATCACTATGACTCTGGGCTGCCTGGTATGATCCTATTCCAAAGAAAGTAAGAAAGGAAAGAAGACAGGATGGAAGAAAGAAACAGAAAGAGAGAGAGAAAGAGAAAGAGAAAGAGAGAGAGAGAGAGACAGAGAGAGAGAGACAGAGAGAAACAGAGAGAGAGAAAAAAGAAAAAAAAGAAAGAAAGAAAGAAAGAAAGAAAGAAAGAAAGAAAGACCAAACTAATGAGTATTTCATACAACAGTGTTTTGGATTACATAAGACACAAGTAAAGTGCTTTTAGACTGGTAACTGGCATATAAGAATGAATCACACTGAAAGGGTATGGTAGAACCATGACTATGGTAGAATAAGAAAGTTTGATGACAGGAGTTAAAGTTAAACCTAAAGTCTTGACTTTGAATCTGGATAAAGTTTAATCATTTTTTTCAACATTTCTGTTTTTATGAACTATTTCTTTTTAGTAGTATATGTGTGTCCTACATATTCCTCATGGGATATCTGTACTGACCTATACATAATATAACCTGATTTTTCTTTTCTTCACTATTTTCCTCCCATCCCTTCAACCTTTTTTCTCCTTTCCATTCACAAAAGCTTTGTTTACATTTTTCCTTTCATTCTTTCCTTTTCCTTCCATTCCTTACCCCTCCCCACTAAACCAGGTCCTCTTCACATTTGAAGTAATTTGTACTACTCAACAATCATCCTCTGTTATGTTCCTTATTTAACTTCTGGGTTTCTCACACAGGTGAAACAATGTAATGCCTAAACTTGTGTATTTGATTTATTTTACTTAATATGACCTTGAAACAAATCCTTTTCCTACAAAGAACTCAAGTTGACGTTACTTTATGACAGAGTAGTACTCCATTGTATAAAAATACCACAGGTGCTTTATCTATTCATCAGTTGATGGGCATATGAAATGTTCCCAAAATTTATCTATTATGAATTATGCTGCTATAAATATGGATATACATATATCACTGTGGTGTGATACTTTTAAGTCTTTTGGGAAAAGATATGCTGACTATTCCATCTCGTGCTTATGAGGGCAATAACTGGGTAAAATGGAAACTGTAGTTTGAGTTGTGCGAGGATACTGAATACTACTTTCTACAGTGATTGTACCTGGTTCTATTTCTACCAGCAATGGACAAGGGTTTCTTTCTCTCCATGTCCTAGTCACCATCTGGTATTTTTTTTTCTTTTTAATTTTTAAAAATTTTATTTTGTTACATATTTGTCCTATATATTTGTTGCATTCATCACAAGGGTTTGTAACTGTCCATAATGCATCTTCATTCTCTTTTTTTAATGTAGTCTCCTCACCTCAATTCAAAAATTCTTTCCTCGCTGTTTATAGAATTTTCACAATTTTTTTTATCTCCCATAATATTTTGCTTTTCTTTAGCCTTCCTTTCCTTTGTGCACTCCTCCCTTGGTCCCTTAACCATTTGAATATGTCCCCCCTGCTTCTCAATATCTATCCTCCAGTATGCTTCTGATCTCCCCTTTGGGTTTCTCACATAAGAGAAACAATGCAATATTTATGTCTTCATGTCCAGTTTTGCCTCACATCTGACTATGGACAGTAGCTATTCTTTTTGGAATAAGATGAAATGTCAGTGCTGATTTAATTTTTATTTCCCAAATAAAAAGTAATGTTAAGTGTTTTTAGGAAATTTTCAACTTGTACTTCTTCATTTCAGAAATGTCAATTCATTACAGATGTACATTGCAAGTTTGGTGTTCTAAATTTGAAGTATCTGATTTTTAGATCTTTACATATTCTAGATGCTAGTTCTCCTTCCTTCCTTCCTTCCTTCCTTCCTTCCTTCCTTCCTTCCTTTCTTTCTTCCTTCCTTCCTTCCTTCCTTTCTTTTTTTCTTGCTTGCTTGCTTTATTACTTTTAATAATAAATAACAATGCAACAGTTTCAAAACACGTTAGTAGTATATTCCCAGTAATTGATACAATGCATATTGTTGTTCTCATATTAGTTATTTAGAGCACAGGATACAGACATGCTATTTTTCTAATCATTATTGATACAAACATTTCTTCTCATTGAACTAAGAGAAGTAGTTGTATACATAGACCAATATTTCATAATTGTAGTGGACTGGGTTATTGGCAGGACTGGCAATGTCAGAAGCTGTTGATTTAAACCTCTTACAGCTCAACATACTAATCTAGCTTTACGTTTTATGTCTCACGGTTAAACTTTTCTGCTGAGTGGTTAAGGGCAAGTTAAAACAAGACCTTGTAGCTTTTTTGTCTCCCAAGGTCAATGAAAACACCTCAGGATTTACTTTGAAACCATGTAGAGTGCTTTGTAGTACTCTTTTCTGTGTCTGCTATCTTGATGAGTGATGACCATTGCCTGAACAGTTTGCTCTCTGTGAAAGCCTCGGAGAATGTTTCTCTCTAGGTGACTCTCCTAGGGCACTCTATACATGGTGAATCCATTTCCTCTGAGCCCCTAAAATCTCCTTGAACAGAAAATCTGGGATTCCATTGAGTTATAGGATGTTACAACACAGTTTTACTTATGTTCTGAGTCCTCAAAGACCTTAAAGGACTAAGGTCAAAATATTGCCTATTCTTGTAGCCCTTCTTTTTCTCTAATTTTTGGTCTATAAACTTGTTGTTCTTAACCCTCCAGAAGACAAGCTTAATGATACTATTACACTATAACATAGATATGTGAGCTTTTCCTGAATGATAGATGATAAAAAAAAAAATTGTTTCACATTCTTTAGTTTATTTCTCCAAGCTCTGTAAGTTTCTCTTGCTGTGTAAAAGCTTTTTAATTCAATGTGATCCCAGTTGTTGATTTTTATGATATTTACTGTGCAATTTGGTTTTCTTCATATTGAGTAAGATTCTCCATAACTGAGGGTTCTCCAGCGAAAAGACATAGTAGGAGATTTATCTCTCTGTCTGTCTCTATGATGGAAACTGGATTGTGTTATTATAGTGGCTGTCAACTGCAAGCTGGAATTCCAGGAAAACTAACAGTTCTATTAACCCTGAGTTTAAAAGCCTGAGAAACAGAGGAGCTACTTACACTACAACTGAAAGACCCTGAACCAGAAGATCTGATATCCAGATCATGAGTATATGAATGTCCCAGCTCCAGAAAAGAGCACATTTGCCCCTTCTCCTTTTTCTTCTACTTGGACACTCACTGGATTCAACAGTGCAGGTTGATCTCTTTTCTCATTGGTGAGAGAGACATCTTTTCTCAGGATACTAATAGAAATGGTGACCTCTTTTATGAACACTTTCAGAGACACACCTCAAAATAATGTTTTACCAGCTTTTCTACTGTTATTCTTAGAATTGTTTTCTCATTTTTTAATAGATTATTGTTCTGAACTTTTTGTTGTCCATGAACATTGTCAGATGATCTTTATTACAGAAGTATCTCATTAGTCCACCAATTTTGGAAGATAATTTTGTATGTACACCAATCTGGATTGTATGTGCAAGCAATCTTAAAAGACTTGAAATACAAATTTTCCTTGACACTAGCATTTGTTTGCAGAAGTATACTATGATTTTATAGTATATTCCTTTATTGATGATTTGTTTTTCTGTAACATTTAATATTCTTTTCTTATGTTGAATTTCTGAACTTTTAACTATTATGTGCCTTAACTTTTTCCATTGTCGAATATAATTTGAAGTACTATATAGCTTGCTTATCAGTAACTAAATTTGTTTCTCCATACTTGGAAACTTTCCTTCTATCACTTCTCTGATAAGTTTTTTTATGTCCTTTATCCTATCTTCTGGCTCTTAATTGAGTCAAATTAATCTTACACTAGCTGTCTTTGTATCATCTAGCATTTCTTGGATTTGTTTTTCACAGCCCCTTGCTCTGTTCACAGGACTTCCATCTGATGATCACTAAACCCAACCCTACCATCAAATCTGATGTTCTATCTTTGCATTAGTTTACTCCTGTATATAATTTCAATTGAATTTTTAGTCAGCTTGATTTCAGTTTCAGTCTGTTTCATGGAATTCAGTTATTATCTATGCTGGGCATTCTTAGTTTCCATGTTTTTAATCTCTCTCTCTCTCTCTCTCTCTCTCTCTCTCTCTCTCTCTCTTTTTAAATCTGTATCTGCTCTCAATTTACTAGCCCCTTCAATCATTATGTTCATCATCTTTTTGTCTCTGTTTTGGTTGTATCACTGGACTTGTTTATTTGTGCTGCTACTAGTTCATAAAGTTCTGCTGGGTAGCTTTTGCTTTCTTATAGCTCAGTGAGCCCTTGACTTCCCTCAGGACTGTTGGAGGTTGTGGTTTCCTTCTTGTTTCAGTTCCAATTTTTCACACTTTCTAAGTTTTGTTTTCTGTGTTTAGGGTTGTACATTGATTTTGACAGATAACTTTATTAATATTCAGAGGACTTTACGAAATGACTACTCTTTAAGAGATGTCTTCTAGGTGCAATCAACTTTTGCCCTTTGTGTCTACCCCAGGATCATGCCTCTTTAATTTATTAGAGGCAAAAGGTTGCTAGTTCTTGGGTCTGGGCTATAGTGTTACCTATGGCCACTAGAACTTCTACCTATTAGCCTCTAAAGATCAATTGACTCTAACAACTATGTTGCCTTGGCTAAAGTAATACAATCAATAACTAGCATCAAGCACAGACTGAAGAATTCAGACTGTGATAATTGTTAATTTGTCAGATCTTACAACTTATATAAGATTTACTGTTATTTAAAAATTCTAAAAAAAAAAGAAATAAAAAATTCTATACCCAATGAGAAAGCTATGAATAGTATATCTTCACCTAATGGAACAATTTCACCATAAGAATAAAAGATTTAAAAATAGAATAAGAAGGAAAAAATAGAGAAGGAAGAGATTAGAAGCAAGGCTAAAGAGCATATTCAAGAATTGGGCTGATGAAGAAGCATGAGGGAAAGAAGGAAAAATAACAACAACAACAACAAAGCAAAGCAATGATATATTGTTATGGTTTATGTCTGATTGTCCCCCCAAAGCCTCATCCAGTTATGCAGCAGGGACTTCTATAGATTGAGACTTGACTCATGAGTCACTGGGATTATGTGATTTAGGACTGATCTAGAGTTTGAGACTTGATCCATGACCTCTGGGATTATGTGTTTTAATACTGATGGGATTATTGGTCTGAAATGGCTGGGACTATGGGTGTGGTCTAGGGTGGATATCCTAAGCCAGAGAGACTGATTGGAATATAGAGTGGCAGAGAGACAGGCTCAAGCTGAAGCTGTTGCTCTGCTGCCCTGTTTGGTTGGCTACCTCTGACACCATTTTGTTGCTATTCCACCGCCATGAACTGGATGCTCTCTGCCCTGTTTGACTCAGGGTTGGGCCAGCTGAATATGGACTGAAACCTCCAGTAACTGTGAGCTAAATAAGCCTTTCCTTCCTTCATTTTGGGTGCCCAGTATTTGTCCCATTAATGAGTAAAAAGTAACTAAGACATATGTAAACTAGGGTAAATTAAGTAAACTAAAGATAATATTCACAACTGCAAAAAAATAAAGAAAAAACCAAAACAAAATAAATAAAAGCAGGGAGTAGTCACACACACCTATAATCCCAGCACTTGGGAGGCTGAGGCAGGATGATCAGTGTGAGTTTGAGACCAGCCTGGGCTACAAAAGTGAGTACAAGGCCAGCCTGAACTGCAAAAGGAGATCCTGTCTCAAAAAGAGAAAAAAACAAAACAAAACAAACTTCCCTGTGATTTCAAGCTTATGGTTATCTTTTGAGGTCTTCCATTTTGTTGTCATGACCAGTCCACAAAATGATTGCTCTTCCTGGTAGACAAAAGTGCCAGTGAGAGCCCAGAGGTATGCTAGGTAATCTCAACAAGCCTGCAGTAGTATTAGGATAATTTGCTGGTTTTATAGCTTTCAAATCCATAGAAGTTCAGGGTATTTCTGGTTTCTGGTGATGGCGTAGGGGTTTGAGTCACTTAGTTTATAACACTCTGAACTTGCTGGCCTGACCATAGTTCTCTGACTCTACATGTTTCCCATATTTCTTTCTCACCCGGTCACAATCAGAATTTAACCCCTTATCTCCTGAGGTGAAGCCAACTAATGGCTGCTCTGAATCCCTTGTTCCATTGAGCCCTCCCTAAAATGACATCTGACCTAACTGCCCCTCCAAAGGATAAAACTGTCATGTGGATGGGAGCCATTCAGCAGCTGTTGTACTGCGCAACATCTACTGCTCCGTTCCACCAGAGCATTTTTTCATGGAGCCATGTGGAGCCACCCACTTCTACTGTGTCTCTGTAGATCCATTTTTTTTTTTTCCTATTCCAGGATCTAGGAGCTAGGAAGAAAGGCTATATTGCTCCATTTTGTTGTTGTTGTTGTTGTTGTTTGTTTACATTGAGGTCTTTGGCTTTGCTTTTACTGTGGGCTCTAATTTTTTTCCTCAAATCTTTCTTATGTCCTAGGGATCAAACTCCCTTCTTTTTTCCCCTTATGCTATTTTTTTAGTGTCCGGATTTCATATCATAGAAAGTTTGATTTGCTGCTGCTTATCGTTCCACCCCTGCGTTCTTTTTTTTTTTTTTTTTTTTTTTTTTTTTTTTTTTTTTTTTTTTTTTTTTTTTTTTTTTTTTTTTGTCTTTTTGAGACAGGGTCTCGCTATGCAGTTGAGGCTGGCCTTGAGCTCACTTTTGTAGCCCAGGCTGGTCTTGAACTTGCACCGATCCTCCTGCTCCACCCCTGCGTTCTTGAACCTTAATTTTCATAGAAATAGCTTTCCTGTGTGGCTCAGGGAAACAAAGGAGAGACCTAATTCAATAATACAAAGAATACTTTTGATATGGAGAAATAAAGAAGATGAGTTACTAAACTAGGATCAAGGCTTAGAAAACTTTCCGAAAGAAATACTGAGGTGATGTGAATGTATACTGAGACTCCAGGCTATGGTGGATAAAATAGGTTTGATACCTGCTTGGTATACATGTAAATGTTAAGGGTGAATTTACATATAAAAATTTAAGAACTAGACAAGACTCCAAAGGTGGTAGTTATGTGTTTATCACCATTACTACTAGGAATATGGCATTCTTACAGCCAAGAAGATTTTGTCAGATGTTTTGCAACCTAGGATCTCAGAGAATGTGTCTCATGTTGCTGTCGCATACATCTGCTCATTGACCATTACTCTTAGGGTTAATCCAGATCCTCCACAAAACCTTCCTTCTCAGCTTTCTCAAAAATAAAAATTTTGTCGTTTACATTATAGCACATAACTGACATTGAAAATATTGCTATGTTATTTTTCTGGCAATAAAATGTTTTAAGCTCAAGTTGAGAACTTGACTAAATATTTTGAACACTTCTAAAGGAAGATATTCCTTAACTCCAATTACTTATTCTCTGTGGACTGTCAATATGAATATGAACTAGGTTGAACTGAGTACTTCTCAGAGCTGGTAAAATACTGTTTTTTAGGTATGTCTCTGAAAGTGTTCATAGAAGAGATCAGCATTTCTATTAGTATGCAGAGAAAAGATGTCTCCCTTGCCAATGAGAAAAGAGATCATTCTGTTCTATTGAATCCAATGAGTGTCCAAGTAGAACAAAAAGTAGAAAAGGCAAATGTGCTCTTTTCTAAAGCTGGGGCATTCATATTCTCATGATCCAGATATCAGATCTCCTGGTTCAGGGTCTTTCGGTTGTAGTATAAGTGGTTCCTCTGTTCCTCAGGTTCTTAGACTCAGGTTTAATTGCACTCTTAGTTTTCCTAGCATTCCAGCTTGCAGTTTCCAGCCTATATAACAACACAATATAATTTTCATCATAGAGCAGATAGATAAATCTCCTAGGATGTCTTTTTTTTTTCTAGAGAACCCTCAGTTATGGAGAATCTTACTCAAATAATAATATATAAAGGATAATTGTTGTGGATCTCTATACTGCATACTTTTGCATCTGTGTATGCTTACTTCTAACCACTCTCTACTACAGGATCTATCACTGTGTTCACAAAAAGTAAGTCCACAATTAATCACATATAATACTATGACAATATGAAAACTCCATGTTCATTATTTTTTCTATTAAGGGTGACAAAATTTTGTGTGATAAGCACATAGCTGATGTTCCCTGACTCAGACTAGTGAAATTAGCTAGACAGTGAGATTTTCTGGTGACAATTTCTAGTCTCAGATACCCCCCCAACATCTTTATTTTAAGCCTTTCTTCCTATTTTGAAGTGTCAGAGTTGAAACTAAGTGAAATACTGTGAAATCAGAAAGCCAGAGGGAGATTTGAGTTTTATTTTCAAATTTTGTGATTTGTTTGAAGGGCTATGAAATGACCCTATTAGGCGAGCCCAGCTCTTTTCAATAGATTCATCAGAGCTGCTTTTCTGGCCTGCAGCTCTTTCATTCATAAGGCATGTGTATATCCATCCCTTTCTAATTTTCCAGGTCATTAGAGAGCAGCCTTCAGAGAACCACCAGGTATCCACAAAGCACTTTAGGAGATTTGCACATTCCCCTGAAAGATCATCACATGACATTTAAGTTCTAAAGTCACGATACAGGGCAAGGGTGAACTAAATATTAGGCAGCCACTCAAGTTTCAGCTTCATTCCTGAGACCTTAATTTCAAAAGCATGTACTAAATGATTATTTTGTGCTGGAGTCTATATATTTCTTTCTTTGTTTGAGAGTTAAAAGCCAGCATATTTCATTCTGCGTTGTGATTTGCAGGTTAAGAAGGACACATGTGCAGGACATGACACACTTGCAAAATCAAGTGGACAATAGATGAGGTTCTGACTTTTAGAGTAAAATTTCTGATTTTTTTTTATTAATAGCAAACCCACAAAGGAAGAAATAGAAATGGAGGGATTTTGGAAAAAGGTACAATCTCATACAAATAGAATAGACTTATATGCATCAAATCTACTGGAATCTTACTTAACACAAAGCCATGTAATGAAGATTAGCTCAGGTTAGTTTGTCAGTTTTTAGTTGTAATTTTTTACCTCTGGCTACCATGAATGACAAAGAACAAAATTTCAGGACAGTTCAGGATTAAAACTTCATTTTCTGTTCTTAACACACACTGAGAAGACTCTTCCAACTTCAGCTTTAATTTCTTATTTTTAACATAACAAGGATTTCTGCTTCTTTTTGGCACAGTGTAGTATTTAGTAACATTTTTAAAGGAAACAGTATAATGGTAATACTTGAAAATACTATTTCTGTTAAATATATAATAATAAAGTCTTTTCAAATGTAGATGTCCAACATACCTTGCCAGTCACACATTCTTTCAAGCATGATTTAATCCTACATTTTTCTTCATTTCCCTGCCTTTTCATTTACCTTGAAAATTTCTAAGGAAAAGATGTGTTAGTGGGCTCATATTAGCACAGTTCATTTTTATGTCACCATCCTGAGTAACAATATTCTTTTTTCTCCAGACATATGATTTAAAAGAGCATGGAAAAGTCATGTGATCCTGGCACATAAAAAGAACTAGATTTAAATTTGAATGCTAATTTCATTCTATCTGATTATTCTTAGATTGACCATCTGATCAGTCTTTGCTGCCTCAAATGTAATGCAGAAATAAATGAAAATAACTTGCTATCTATCAAGAAATAATAGAAAAAATGGAATATGTGCCACATGGTTTATTCTTTGGCAGTAAAAAAGAATTAATTAAATCACTATACATACACATATAGATCTGCAATCTATATTCAGAAATAAATATATTTATATGATTATACAAAGCATAGAACTCTTACATATAATCTGCTTATATATGATATGTATACATTACTTGCATCCTATCAAATAGCACTGTGTGAGAAATTCAAGAGACATAGCAGTGAACACAATTTGAAAGAGTTCATATAAAAACAGCCCCCAAAACTAATACTAATTACTCTTAGTCATATTTACTTATATATTATGTAAGTAATATAAATTGAATCTTCTTAAAGTATCAGAGATTCAAAGATTTTAAAACACTAAATTACGAAGATTGTTGCCTCTGAAAAGAATATTTTAGAAAGGGTGAGGTGATTATTAAAATGAATCTATATTTATGTGAAAAAATTTTACTGTAATGCAAACAAATAATAAGATGCTACATGATATTTAGTTTGGATATGGGTAATACAACTTTGTTTGTTCTTTTGTTTTGTAGTTGAGGATGTGGAACCAAAGATGCTCTACCATTGATCTAAATCTCTAGTTTTTTTCTGTCAAGACAGGATCTCATTATATCACCTATGTTGCACTCTAACTTGGAATCTTTCTGTCTCAAGTATTGGGATTAAATTCATGTACCACTAAACCCAGCTTATAAAAGTTTATTGGGCATTCTCTCCATTGTCTTATCCTAAAATTATAAATATTAGTCGTTTTTAGGGCTTTGACAGTACTAATTTACAATGGCTAAATAAATCATTTGTACTTTTAAAGAAGTTTGCTTTGTTGAGAACAAGATGATTCATAAGCCCATTATTGCACTGTGGGAAGTTTATCCAAATGAAAATTTAGGAGGTATCTTCCTAGCCTGAAGAAGAAAAATGCAAAATGTCTCATAGACATAAGACTAAGCAGACTAATGGTCTTATCTTTCAGGATATAGGTGCTGCAGATTGTCAAACCATTGTCTAATAATGGTCACGGATATTAAATGACCAGGGCAGAGATCAAGAATAGAGTTGTTAAACTAGAGACTGGGCAGACAAGCAGCTGGAGATTTTCACAGAGATTCAGTAAACATTTTCCATTTAATTTCTGAATCATAGGTGTACATAGAAAATGATCTCATTAAAAACCTGCCTGCAACACTAACTGAGGACTCAAGTTATAGCTCTACTCTTAACATAGAAAAATGTGGCTGAGAACAAATCTCTTAAGTGCATATAAATTCACCTTACTATGGGCGTAACATTTCCAATACTGCCTATTTTAAAGTGCTGATGTACTGGCCAAATTAAATAACAAAGGTTTATAAAATTCTTCTTAAACTATAGTGCACCACTAGGGTTAAAAACAAAGGCAGTAAGAGTGCCTGACATAGAGCCAGTGTCCTGTTCTCACTTTTACTTGTGCTCCTTTGAGCAAGTGCCAAAATCTGCACCATGTAAGCACTTCACAGACAAAATAGATGTTATCGTAGCTTTCACTCCTGTAAAATAAATATAACTAATCAATTTTCTTTGTCTTTCTGAGACAGTGTCTTGCTGTACAGTTCAGGATGGCCTTGAGCTCAGTTTTGTAGCCCAGGCTGGTCTCGAACTCTCACTGATCCTCCTGCCTCAGCCTCCCGAGTGCTGGGATTACAGGTGTGTACCACCACGCCCGGCCAAACTAATCAATTAAGTAACAGATTTGATGATAAAAATATATCAACCATTGTTAATCAGCTATTCTTGTTTTGAAAATCCATAACTTATGCATTATTGTCTGTTACCCTATTCTGCTTTGGTTTCAGATTTTTTGTTCTTGCTTTTGTGTTTTTCTGCTTCTCTTCTAATAGCACAGAATTTCTTAAATTGTGTTTTACGCAATTCTTATATATTACTATATCTCAAAACAATTTCAGAACTTTATCAAAAAGAGAGTCCAGACTCTTTGAAATAACTGATATTTTTATCACAAATGCTCTGTGTTTTTGCCTTCCTCTCTCAATCCTTTTTCCTTCTTGTTCAGCCTCTTCCATCCATCTCTTCTCCATACTTTTATACTATAATTTAATATTATAATATCTATGTCAGGGTAACAACTACTCTTTGATCCCCAAAACTGCATTTGACAGTGGCTACCTATGCACATCCAGAGAACGTTTCATATAATATGCATATTATATAATAAATCAGTCTGCATTCAGCACATGTTTTATATTTGGACAAAATATACTCCAGTTTTTAGAATAACCCTTCCACCCAGAAACAAAATTAATTTTTTCTTGTTTATAAACATACTAATAGCACAAACATACCTACAATTCTCTGCAAACCAAAAAGTAACTTTTAGAAACAGACACTGTATGCTATATACCTGCATCAAGCTAAAGTAGAGAGCAAAGTTGCTAGTTTATAGTAAAAAAATTATAGCTTTATATAAATATAACACTCTTTTTAGGCCCAGTCCTAAACATTTTTCACTCTGTGACATCTTTCTCCACTAAAATTAAGTTCTAGAGGAAAAGGAAATGTTTATAACTCATTTATTATTATTTCTCAATATCTAAAATATGTTTGGCATAGAGTGAAACTTCCTAAATATTTGTTGAATGAATGAAAAAAAATCAGACAACAAATATTATTAGGTTCTTTGATCAACTATCTAAAAGCTATAGTTCAGTACTGAATCATATGTGTAAAACATTGTCCCATATTCTGTGGAAGAGTAGTAACAGTCCTATTTTGTAGTATGGTCAGTGATCCTTGTGGTTTTGAAACTATTTCCTGTTCAAATATAGTGAAATTTAACATTTATTTTCATTTTTCATTACTTTTAACAAGAAATAACAATATGACAGTTTCAAAACATATTAGTAGTACAATCGCATTAATTGATACAATGCATATTGTTGTTCTCATAGTAGTTATACAGAGCACAGGGTGTAGACATAATAAATTTTCTAATCGTTATTGGTAGAGAAAAAAAAAATCTTCTCTTTGAACTAAGAGGAAGTAGTTGTATATATAATCCAATGTTTCATAGTCACAATGGGTTACCAATGAAACGGTCAATGTTGAAAGCTGTTGATTTAAGCCTTTTACAGCTCAGCATACTAATCTAGCTTTATGTTTTATGCTTCATAGTTAAACTTTTTTCCTGGGTGGTTAAGGGTTATTACTAGTGTCCAAAAAAGATATTAACTTATCAGTACAAAAATTGGCTTACAACTAGAATAGATTTTTCCTCCAAAGAAACACTTGATAATGTCTGGATTCAGTTTTGATTGCACAGGTAGAAGTGTGTGTGTGTGTGTGTGTGTGTGTGTGTGTGTGTGTCCATGTGTGTTGCAGGTATTAATGGTACAGATGTACTGATATCTAGTACAAAAGATCAACCATTTGGCAGTGCTTAACACACCTGCTCACAGCAAAGACGGGTATATTATAAAATGTCAATAGTGCTGCTGTTGAGACATTTTCCTGGAGAATAATACCTATACATGGCATATCAGGTTCCTTAATAAAATCACCTTCATTGAAATATACTACAAACCTGGATTGTGAATAACATGTTTGGCAAGTTTCTGAAGATAAGTTAACGTTTCTAAGAAATTTTACCTTGATAAATGAACAATGTTTGGTGATGTGAGTGGTCACAATTGCCTCCCCCATATGAGTGTGTGTGTGTGTGTGTGTGTGTGTGTGTGTGTGTGTGTGAATACCTGCATTCACTATGGAATGTGAGTGATTACCTCCTAATAGTCAGTGATTATGTTGACAGTGGAGGAGGAGAAATGTTAAAGAAATCCTCCACAACAAAAGAGATTAGGAAGCTGTTTAAAATGTGGGAAACAGTGCCAAATTTTCTAAAAGCACCACTAAGGCTGTAGCAGTGTGAGAGATGAACCTGTTTAATGACAATGCAATGTCGCTTTTCTACAAAATTCTCAAAATGAAGCAAAGGCAACTGTCAGTAGGTAGCTTCCTTGTTAAAGCTGAAGAAGAAAAGGAAAATATTTCATTTAGTCAATATACAGCAGTGATTCTCTTAGTGATAGTGAAAGTCATCCTCCACAATAACATTTTTCTCTCATTGCTCACATCAGGGACAAAGGTTTCATAAATGTAGGCTAATTTCTTTATTTTTAGTATCTTTTTTATCCTATATTACAATGTTGAAATCATTTTCTAACAATATTTCTGGGTTGAGGAATAAATCATCTGACTTTCATCTATGTTTTATGGGGCAATTTGCCTTGATACAAAGTGTTCATGCAGAGCACTTTATGAACATGTTCTAGAATAAATCACGCTCACAAATCAGGGTTTATGTAGCTTCTTGATGGCAGTTCAGATGTACTCAGTCCTGTTCATTGGCATGACCATTGTCTTAATCCAAGTCATAATCATATACTGCCTGGGCTATTACTGTGTTTTCTTATATAACCATAAATCAATGCCTGACTATTCATAGTTTAAAACAAAATTTCATTCTTTTTATTTCCACTACAATAAAGTTGTAAATTTCATCCATGACTTGTAAGATCTTTTGTCCTTTTATAACTACTACACCAACAAAACAAGGATGTTTTCTCCATGTTACCTATGGAAATTATTGGATTCCACCCAGTTCTTTTGTCTTTCAAAACCTGATGGATATTTGCTAAAGAAAAGTCTCCAATCTCCTCTATGATTCACTTGTAGCCAACTAATCAATCAACACCGGCTTAGTAGGACCACAAGTCTTCTCTAAAGTGATTGTCTTCAGTCTTAGTCACCAGAGATTGGCTTTACATTTAATCATAGTTTTTGTTATGTAATTTGGCGCTACCTTCCTTTATTATGAGGAAAGAAATGGCATATCTTGCTTCCATTATGTCTCCTACATTTATCATAGAACTTTGCATGTAGTAAGAAGTATTTAATGGAATTTCTGGTATAATAGAAGTAGTACATGTGCCCAAAACAAGACAGAAATTTCATACCAAATCAAGTTTCTCAGACCAAAAAATAGATACATAGACACATGGCAGGTATGTATATATAATATGTCAGAAAATAATAAGATAACAGAAAGCATACATTAGAAAAGAGACAACAGTGATTCATCTGTAGAAAAACAAAATAACACCTCTTAAGCTGATTCCACTTTGTAAATTGAAAGTAGTGTTCACCAGTGCAAAGGCTCAAAATTGTAACTCAAAGCAAATCACATCACTGGCAGTAGTCCCATTTCTAATTAAACATTATCTCTATACCTGAGTCTATTTCATACCTTGTTCAGTTTGCTAATTACACTGTGTGAAGAGTGGAGCAAGTTATTCATACGTAATGATTTATCGGTTCAAACAATGGAAATCATGTTTTTGGAAGCACTTTGGTCATATTTGAGACAAAAAAAACCCAACTCGTTAGCTTTTCATTTTCATTTGTTCTTATTCTTACATACACTTTCACACAAAACATTTTTTGTTCATATCTCTGCAATACAAGCTAAGTTATGTTATAAATTATATTTTTGATCCTTGGACAGGAGCATCTTTCAGACTATTGAAAGAATTTTGACTGGCACAAGTAATGAAAATCAAAATAATAAGTTGTCACAAGAAAAATTACATGCTCCTCTACCTGTACTGATACACTGCACTCTGAATTGTCAGTAGGAACACAAAAATAAAGATGAAAAGCAGTGGTTTAAAATTACTGATATTTACAATAGAGTGAGTAAAAACTAATTGCCTTTTGAGCTTTTCTAGGGAAGGGATTTTTTTTTTTCTCTGTGGAAGATCTGCAACTGTGTACTTTCGTTCTCCAAAATTTATGCTGAAATATAATTCTCTGGGCCATATGCTAGTGGTGTTTCAAGGTGGAATCGATGGCAGTAATTATGATTAGTTGAGGCCACAAGTCTGGGGTCGTATGATTGCGTTAATGGCTTTTTTGGAAGAAAAAGTCCCCATTTAGCTAATCCCTACATTTGAATTTGCTATGTGGTGCCACTTTGAGAATCTGAGGCCAGTCTCCAACAGAAAGACGTGGCAAGCTGATGATGATGTTAGATAAATAAATATTTTTCTTGCATAAATCACTATTGTTTATAATGTGTTATAGCAACACAAAAATGAAGGATTAAATGTATATTCTTGATTTAAAGAAATCTAAAGAAAAATACTTCTCTTTATTATTTTCTGTTTAAACCAAGTGACATCAGAATGTAGGGAACTAAAATTTAGCTACTTTCATAGGCTTAAATTCAGAAATTAGAGTATTATAAAAAATTGAAGGGGTAGAGCTAAGGCTGCTGAATCTGAAGTTTCTTTTTATACTCTCTTGAAATTTTTATAAATTTTTGTTATTGCTTCGTTTTTCTGTTCAAACAAATCGTACATGTTTATATCTGGTAATCTGAACAACTAATTTGAAGAAAGCATTATGTAATACAGCAATCATTTCTGAATTCCTATTATTTTGTTTAGCAAAATCTCATATAATTTCTAATGCTGCTGTTTTTCCATCACGATTTTCTATGCTTAAGAAATAAGTAAAACAAGCAAAAAATTCAGGGCAAATAATTTTCTGATTTACACTCTTTTATACCTTCCTTCACAGTAAGAATCAGTTGTGGCTATTTGTCCCTTTTGTTCTTCTCTCTATGGCTAAAAACATGATAGAGTCACAACTTATTTAAAAATCTTAATTGAAGGAACCGGTAAGTGACGGGCTTCTTTTGTGGTGTCTTTGCCAGCACAGCTGGGCCTATATGGAAACAACCATGTTGCAAGGACCTGCAGTTGTCATTGACCTTGAAACTACCTACTCCTGTGTGGGTGTCTTCCAGTCTCAAAAAGTGGAAATAATCATCAATGATCAAGGAAATCGAACCACTCCAAGCTATGTCACTTTCACTGACACTGAACTACTGATCAGAGATACTGCAAAAAATCACATGGCAATGAACCTCACCAACAGAATTTTTTATCCCAAGCATCTGATTGGATGCAGATTGGTTGATGCTATTGTCCAATCTGATATGAAGCATTGGGCCTTCATGGTGGTGAATGAGGCAGGCAGGCCCAAGTATTAAGTAGAATACAAAGGAGAAACAAACAGCTTCTACCCAAAGAAGATCTCTTCCATGGTGCTGACAAAGATATTGTAGAAGTTTCCTAGGGAAGTCTGATACCAATCCTGTGGCACTGTTCCAGCTTAGTATAGTGCCTCTCAGTATGAGGCAACCAAAATTGTGGAGCTATTGCTGGTCTTAATGTGCTTGGAATTATCAACTAACCAACAGTTGCTGCTAATTGCTTATGGCTTAGACAAAAAGGTTCGAGCTGAAACAAACATGTTGATATTCTATTTAGGAGGTAGCACTTTTGATATGTCAATCCTCACTATTGAAGCTGAAATCCTTGAAGTGAAATCTACGTTTAGAGAGACCCACTGAGGTTGAGAAGATTTTGACAACCAAATACTCAACCACTTTACTGTCAAATTCAAGCACAAGCACAAGGAGAACATCAATGAGAACAAAAGAGCTGTCTGCTGTCTTTGTACTGCATGTGAACTAGATAAGAGAACCCACTCATCCAGCACACAGACCAGTATTGCGATTGGTTCCCGTTATGAAGCATCCACTTCTATATTTCCATTACTCATGCTCAATTTGAAGAACTGAATGCTGAGCTGTTCCGTAGCACTCTGAACCCTGTGGTGAAGGGTCCAGAACAAGGGTATCAACTCTGCTGAGACTGTTGCTTATGGTACAGCTGGTCAGGCAGCCATTTTATCCGGAGACAAATCTGAAAATGTCCAAGATTTGCTGTTGGATCTCAGCACTTTCTTTTTTGTATTGAAATTTCTGGTGGCATCATGATAGTCCTCATCAAGTGCAATACCACTATTTCTACCAAGCAGACCTAGACCTTCACCATATACTCAGGCAGTCATCTTAGCATGCTCGTTCAGTTATACAAAGGTGAGCAATTCATGATCAAGGATAACAACCTGCTTAGCAAATTTGAGCTCACAGGCATACCTCCTGCACCATGAGATGTTCCTCGTATTGAAGTCACCTTTTATATTGATGCCAGTGTCATCCTCAATGTTTCCGTAGTCAATAAAAGTGTAGGAAAAAAGAACAAGATTGCCACCACTAATGATAAGGACCATTTGAGCAAGGAGGACATAGAGCATATGGTCCAGGAAGCAGAGAAGTACAAAGCTGAAGATGAGAAACAAAGGGAGCAAGTGTCCTCCAAGAATTCACTGGAGTCCTATGCTCTCAATATAAAAGCAACTCTTAAAAGACTAGAAACTTCTGGGCAAGATTAATTATGAAGATAAACAGAAGATAATAAAGTGAAAATGCAATGAAATCACCAACTGCCTGTATAAGAATTAGAGTGTGGAGAAAGAAGAATTTAAACGTCAGCAGAAGGAACCGGAGAACCTGCAAACCCATTATCACCCAGTTGAACCACAGTGTAGGTGACAGGCCTGGACGAATGTCTAGGGATTTCCATGGTGGAAAAGCTCCTCTCTGGTGATGCCACCTCGGGCCCACCATTGAAGAGGTTGATTAGGCCAACCCAAACTATAGATATAGCATTGATCCACAACCAATAAAATTGAAGGACCTAAATTTGTAGCAAATTCTGTGGCAGTTATTAAAGTTGAGGTGCAATACTAAGTACTGGGAATTCTCAATACTTGAATCTTAGGACATGTACATAGGGAAACATAGCATTGCCCTTTAAGCACTGTACTATAAATGGAAATGCAATGTTTTCAGTAAAAATTTAAATTGGCTTCCAAGCAATGGAGAAACATTATGTGATCTTGCTTAATAAACCATTACAGTGCAAGTTGGTGCACAAAATAATAAACTTCCATTGGCTCTGTTTCCCACTTGGTTCTACTATGCATTTAACACAAGATTTTCTATATAATCATCTTCAATATTCCTGTGGTTCTTTGTCTAATGTAACAAAGAAGTTTTGTTCCTATGTACCTGCTGTTTGTTAGAATTCACATTATTTCTTTCGTTTCTTTCTTTATTTTTATTTTTTTTCTCAGAACTGGGGATTGAACTTGCCAAGCCAGTGCTTATTTCACTGAGCTATCTAATGAGCTCCTAGACATTATTATTTCTATATATCAAGATGTCTGAGGGTTTTTTCTTTTACAGTGTCTGCCTCAGTGTTATACTATATTTTCTTTTGTTTTAACTTTCAGTCAGTCTTCATACCGATTTAACTTATGTTTTCTCTTTATTTTATGAAAATATAAAACAAAAATTTATTACAGGGAAAATAAATGTTAAGATTTCATGTAATTTTATTTTCAAAGAAGTTATTTATAGTACAATATGTAAACCAAAATATTTTTATAAAAAAGTCAAATAAATAATAATAATAAATTTTACAGTAACCTAAGAGGACCTAATGTAATCCGAGTGTTAGAAAGGATGCAAAAAGAGGATCCCTATGAGTTTGAGCTGTGTAGTGAGGCACTGTACCAAATAAATAAATAAGATGAAAAACAAAAAAAAAAAAACAAATTGCATTCATTTATGTATGACTGTGTCATGGCTATTCTTTTATACAGCAGCACAGAACATCATACTACATTTTCCTTATCCATGCATTTGTTAATAGGCATCAGCACTTTCTGATACATCACAATCATAAAGTATGCTGCTATAAACATGGGTATAAACATATTCCTGTCATATTTTTAACCCTTTTGAGAAGATAATTATGTCCATGGCACATATACAATACATGTGTATGTCTAAGTCAACACAACATAATTTATAATTTTTTGTCAAAATTTATAGTGATATATTTATATGTCATGTTTTTATGTACTTTAGTAATATCTCAGTGGTGTCATCCAATGTCTATTATAAAAATCTCCGATTTCTCTTACTTCTGAAAAATGTATGAGTACTATAAGTCCTTTAAAATTCACCAGTTTTATAACTAAAATAAGACAATGTTCTGTAATTTAATTTTAACCTATGCAATTCACTTTATTTCTAAAGATGTAAAATTTCCGTATATAGAAAACGTATCTGCAGATATACATAGATAAATAGAGGGCTGGACAGATAGCTCAGCAGACTAAAGCACCTGCATAGGCAGAGCACAGTGGCCAGTGTTCAATCACTTGTGCGCCATCCTGGCCCCACCCACAAGGCACGCTGAGATAGTGATTGAGACTGAGTGTGATGACGCATGTCTGTAATTCCATTGCTTAAGAGGCTGAACATAGGAGAATCACTCTTAGTCTGATACAGGTAGTGAGACCCAGCAGACCCTGTACTAACTACTTAAAGAAAAGATATATAGAGAGACACACACAGGCACTTTGGCTTAGTACAGACATCATTTAAAGAAGTAATTAATGAAATCAAGAATTAGTATTTAATAAGAAACTAAGTTCATATGATACCGAAAGGTTTTATTGAAAGCACAGGGCATTCAACATACAGTAATGGTTTTGTATAATGAAAAATTTTTGTAGCAACATGTATAAAGGTTACAACACTAATATGTTGTCAATATGTTATTGATTTACTCAAAACACATTTATTAATATAGTTACTAATATTTTAGTAAATAATCATATTTTATTTGTTTTCCGTGCTTTTCTATCACTGTCATTTTATACCTACCTTACAATGTATCAAGTACATATTTTTAATATTGTAGCTTGATTTATCTAGAATGATTTTTTGTCTGTATTTGTTTATTTTAATTATTGCTATGGATATTATATTTTATATATAAGTAATTCTTAGAAGTATGTTAATGTCATTTAGTGTTGAATAAAATATTTATATTATATTTACATCCATTTACCCTCCTTCATTGATGATATCATTACAAAAAATATCTTCTCTGAATACATTTGCAATTATATTAAAAAGTATTGGAAAAAATTTTCCACTATTAAACTTAATTTAGAAAACCAAGTATGCAATTTAAAATCTTTATGCCTCCATATGGCTATTTGCTTCCTTCCTTCCTTCCTTCCTTCCTTCCTCCCTTCCTTCCTTCCTTCCTTCTTTCTTTCCTGTATTCATCATATTAAGTTGAAATACTTAACCTAGAAATTCCATTCTCTCCAGCTTACCCTCTGCTACAATGGTTGCTCCAGAGTTAAACACATGCCCTAATACTATGTCCACGTCCATTTTTAAAGCAGCACAATTCATGGTAGGTAATCTTGGAAATTGCCTATGTATTTATCCACCTCGGATAGTGCTCCACCATATGGGATACACTTGACTTAGTTGTAGAAAATTGGATATACCTTGAAATCATAATGTTAAGAGAAATAAAAGAGATATGGAGGGTAAATATCTCATGGTTTCTCTCATAAAGGAGATCACTCAGTGGCACAAGTGGCTGCCTGGTAAGTGCAAGGTTCTGAGTTTGGTCCCCAGTCCTTGTTAAATAAATAAATAAATAAATAAATATTCTCAAAATATAAATAAAGTATAAAAGACAGATAATAAGAAAAAAGAGCATAAAAATACTCTTTTTAATCTAGCATGGACAAGTTGCTTCAAGTTTGTAAGTAATGGAAAAATTAATGTGTAGACAGAAAAAGATATAATAAAAAGATATTAAAAATTTGTAAGTAATGGAAAAATTAATGTGTAGACAGAAAAAGATATAATAAAAATATATTAAAAAGATCTAAATGTGTACATTAAGTATAATATTCATCCATATTTTATGTTTTTTGATGTATTAGTCCAGTTGTTAACCTGTACTTTAACTAACTTTATTTATTCATTCATTCATTCATTCATTCGTCTTTTTGAGACAGGGTCTCGTTATGCAGTTCAGGCTGGCCTTGAGCTCATTGTTGTAGCCCAGGCTGGTCTCGAACTCACACAGATCCTCCTCCCTCAGCCTCTTAAATGCTAAGATTATAGGCGTGCACCACCACACCCAGCTATAATTAACTTTAAAATGCATTATACATTAATACATCTGATATTAATAAAATAAAAGGGGAGAATAGTTATAAAGGAGAAAAAGAGAATTAAGATATATTATCTGCATATACCAATTCAATAAATAAATACAATCATTACTGTAAACAAGTATTAACAACAACAATAAAATTCTGAACAAGATATTGGCAGAGAGAGCACAGCGAATCATCAGAACAATCCTACATTCTGACCAAGAAATAATCATCTTAAAGATGTACAGATTGTTCAATACATGCAAATAAATAAATCTTTTCTATCCAATAAACTAAAGAAAAGACAGAAATCACATGACCCTTTCAAATGATACATAAAATGCCTTTGGCACAAATCTAACATGCATTCATGATAAAACTTCTACTTCTGCTTTTCTCTAGGTTCCCCAGGCATGGAATCTTGTCAGTATTTTGATTTTTAATTTGTAAATGTCTTTTTGGATTAAATGTGGTTCCTGTGTACAATATATGTGTGGATTTTGACTCTAAATCCATTCTTCCAATCTTCATGTTTTGATCAGGTAATTTAAATCTTTTATACAGAAAGCTACATCTGAAAGCTATTCAGTCACTCTTGCCATGACATTATTACTCTGCTGCTTATTTTCTTGGTTTTCCTTCCCGCTTGATTTCTCAACGTGCCTGGCATTTTCATAGTATTAGATATTTTGTCATCAATGGCTTAATTGTCTGTTTCTAGGAAATCCTTGAGAGTTTTATTGTAGCTCTAATTTAATGATCATCAATTTCCTGAGGTGTTCTAGTCAGGAAAAAGCCTTATTCTCCAGCAGTTTTGCAAGATGTGTAAGCTGGATTGAAAATTGTTTTCATTTAGGACTTGAAATTTTTCATTCCAAGCTCTCCTGGACCTTAAGGTTTGTATGGAGCTTTCTGACTGCCTTTGAACCTATCCTTGAATTTCTTCTGCCTGTGACTCTTTCCTGTCCTTTGGTGGCAGACAAGAGTATAGGTAGGGCCCTTATGGAAAAATGTTATGCTAATCCCATTATCTAGGTTTTTTCCACCTAGTTTGTGCCTCTTTCATTGCCTTTGACTTTCTAGTTCATCTAGTTAGGCTGTAAAATCAGAATCTTGCTTTAGAAAGATTCTCTAATTTTTTTTAATAAAGCTAAAAGAGGCCTTCATTCTACCTTTTTCATACTTTAGGATCCACTGTCCCTGCAATGTCACTATGTGGAAAGGAAGATAATCTCTGACTTGTGTTTCTCTTTGTTTATGTTACTGTATCTACAGTATCAAATTCAACTTGTCATTGTGTTGATAGATTCTCAATTCTGGAATATGTAAGGTTTGAATCAATCTGACATTCCCAGGTCCAAACCTGCTTCACAGCAGTGGAATTACTCTCTTCAGGGACTTAGCCATCAGTAGGAGTCTCATCAGCCAATACAAGATGCAATGGAAGAACCAAAATAGGACAAGGAATTTTGCATGTCCCAGGACATATGAGGGCATAAAGATAGATACAGAGAGAGACAGAGAGAGAGAGATACATAGATACATACAGATAGATAGATACATAGATAGATGATAGATAGATAGATAGATAGATAGATAGATAGATGATAGATAGATAGATAGATAGATAGATAGATAGATAGATAGATAGATAAATAGATAGATAAAAATGCACTTACAAAGAACACTAGTAACATAAAAGAGAGGTTTAATTTGGCTCACAGTGATGTGGAATTCAGTCCATGGTGAATTGACTCCAAAGCATGTGACAGAATGGAAAGGTTTGGCCAAGGACATCTGCTAAACCCATGGCCCCCAGGAAGCAGAGAACAAGGGAAAGACAGTAAGAAGAAATGTTCCCTCCAAAAGCAGGCTGCTAGCTACTCACAACCTTTAAGCAGGCCCCACTCCCTACCAGGACACTGAACTACGAATACATCCATGGATTGCCCACTGATGAGCTTACTGCCCTCATGATGCAATGACCTTTCAAAATCTTTACCTTTGAATATGAGACTTTTGTGAGACATATTACATTTAAGCCATAACAAGTACCAAGTTGAGTTCAACAGTGTTGTAGAAGATAGCTAAAATCATCTTTTACAATTAATTATAAGACTACTGTATGGCACAGAAAACATTTCTTTGGTACAGACACTTTTATACCAGACACTTTAAACTGAAGCCCCACCTGTTCAATTCTGCCTTCAACCAAAAAACATCTTTTTTTCTTCATATAGTTTGCAATGGTATGCTGTAGTTCACAAGTTCTTTCCATCTGGAATATGAGAGAATCAAATACATTCTCCCAGTGATGATGAAAATTAAGACAAAAATTATTACCACAATGTGTATATACCACAGAACATCATTTTCCATGCATACATGTGATTTCTGTCTCTTAATTTAAAATAGCAAATGAAATTGAACTTTTGAAAAGTAAATTAAATTTGAAACTGAGTAGCGAACAATTAGGATTTTAACAAATACACAGTGAGATTTAGCTTACTAAGCAACTTTACCTAAAATTTAAGTAATATCTTTTAGGAATTTCTGGCAAAGATAATATGCTCCTTTTTCCTCAGCATGTTCTAGGACATATTAGAAACATGTGGAGATAACTTAAGACTGAGATAAGGGTATAAAACTTCATAACCTCTTGAACCCTGTTCAACTCATGTTCTGGGATTAATATTAATATTTTATAATCATCTAATTAACTGTCATTAAATATAATTATTTCATGTATGTTCAGTCAAATAGTCATTGTGTAGTGAGTTCTTTTCAAATAAAATGAATGTCAAATTCAAGTGTTATAATAATCAGAGTTTAAATGCACAAGTTTGTTTTTTGTTTATGTTGTATGAAGAAGATATATTGTAATTTTTGGCTGGAAAATTTCCATAATTTTAAATTAAGTGTATCCCATGAGTTGGGAAGAGAGCCATTGATCTAAGTGTTGTCTGGTAAGTGCAAAGAGCTAGGTTTGATCCCCCATTTTGGCCCTGAGACCGGGCATGGGCACACCTGTAATCTTAGCAATGTGGATATTGAGACAGGAGGGTCATTAAGAGTCTGAGCTACACAGTGAGATTGTGAAACAAGTATACACTTTTTAAAAAGTTAAATTGTACGAAACTTATCAAAATATATGAAATTACGAAGATGAAACATAATAACAGGGTAGATTTTCAGCCCCCAGTATCTTTAAATAACTTTCAATTTAGAACCAGACATTTTTCTTGTCTAATCTAATTTGGATTCCCCCATAGGGGATTATTTATAAAAGCTAAAAATTGAACATTCCTTTGACCAAACAACTTAGAAAATATAAGACATGTTTTTCTCAACTATAAAGTATTGGAGAATTGGCTATAAACCTTACATAATGATGACTATTTGCCTTATCTATAGCAACATCAAGAACAGGTGACCCTATAGACATTTAGGAAAAGAAAAATCTGTTTCCCTTAAAACTCAGTGGTGATGACAGGGATTGCATTGGATGTGTTCTCTTATCTTTTCTTTAAATATTTATAAATAGAAAGATTGGTTTTTATAATGTGCAGAAGTGCTGTCATTTTAGAAAACTTTAGAAATAATACTTTAAAAACTTTAAAACTAACAATAGAATACAAGTGAAGAACTGAAATTATTTATGAAGCAGCACGAAAACTTGTGCATCTCATTTTAAACTGTAAATTTGAGGGCTGGCCAGATAGCTCAGAGGACTAAAGTACCTGCATGGGAAAAGCACAGCCAGCTGGGGTGAACCCCACCCCCGGGATGCACTGAGAAAGTACATCAGACTGGGCATGGTGGTGTGCACCTATAATCCCAGTATTTGGGATGCTGAAAACAGGAGAATCACTATGAGTGCAACATAGGTAGTGAGACTCTGTAGACCCTGTACACCCTATCCTGAATTCTTAAATGTAAATTTTATTTTGTAGACATGCATCTCTCTCTCCGTGTCTCTCTGTCTCTGTCTTTCTTTATATATATGTGTATATATATATACATATATTATATATATATATATCCTCATTTTATAAATATTTTGCTTTCTATTTTACGTTGAAATAATCATTAGACATCTATGTGGTACAATATAAAAATTTTATACCTATACACAAAATAAAGCTAATAAATCTGTGCAATAAACCTTTCATATGCTTCAAAAATTATTTTATTGTATCAGAATATATTCCAATGTCAGTAAACATTTGGAATAATCTGAATTTTAGTGCACAATCATTTTATTTCTTCTACCACACTTCATAGTTTGGAGGAAATTACACATATTTTTGTCTATGTGGTGAAAGACATAGTAACTTTCATTAAAATACGTAAAGACACACCAGAATTGATTAATATTTCAGATGTGTAAATTCCCTTAAAGATCATGGATTTCAGATTTACAAACAGTGCCTTAGCTTAGAAAGACTATTCCTTAATTCCATTAACTGATATGAAACAATGTAGAATTTCATATGACCCTAAACTTAACTTAAATATTCTAGGAACAAATGCATTAATGATACTGTAGCTAAAACAAACAAACAAAAAGCTTTCAGTAAATAAATGAATATATATGTATATATATATATATGTGTATATATATATATATATATATATATACACACACACATATATATATACATATGTATATATATTCAAAATTTGGAAAATTTATTTCATTTTCTTTTCATATAACATAAGTTCAGTGAGTTGCAGTTTTTTATCATTATATTAAATATTTCTACTTGCCTAAACCAAAAGCATAAACAAAAATTATGTGCATATAAGTGTGTCCAGGGAGTAGTCCCATAATTGTTATTCTGAAAAGGAAGAATGTTATGTTCTAAAATATTTTACAAATGAGAAAAGGTTATGAGATATTTACAAACTTCAAGACTTGCTGTAACATTTATGTTTGTTCAACTAAAAAACGTGTTCGATACTAAGTTTTGCAAAACCCCTGTTGACTCTCTAAGAGAAATGCAATTAGTTTACTGGAAAAAACTACAAGCTTTAATGCTTCTTATTAACACAGACTGACGAAGTGAAAAAGCTACATTATATTCTAAGAATGAACAATAGTAGCATAGGGGCACATATAACTTGGCATTAGGTGAGCTATAAATTGTAAGTGTATCTCTTTGCTCTTTGCATTTTACTTCAAATATTTTGACTAAACTTGTCTTTGAAGCCTATATGTCATAATGACTAAGTGTACATTTTGGATTTCAAGAAGACCTGGCGCCAAGTACCAATCTTCTGACCTTATCTGACTCTTTCTTTGTAAAATGGGCATGTTGTTTGAAACTCAGTTCTGTTGTTAAGTATGGATAATATGCACCATACATAGAGCACTGGATATAATCCTTTATACAGCTAAGAAATAAAACCTAGTGTTATTGGATACAATTAGAAAATAACACTAAAATGTCTCAGGCAATAAGCATGGGATGATAAGTGTGCCAATATTTATGTGTATTTTAACCTTCAACCTATGAATTCTTAAGCTGGAACTTTACTTCTCCATATAACTCATAATTCTTATCATTATTTATTTTACATTTTTTTCAAAACACAGGATAGAGGAAGCATATGAATATTTTACCTTATCATGCTCTAGTTTTATTTCTTGTTACTTCTTTAGATTATTGAAGAACCTGTGGGAAAGCTGAAAGTACAGCTGTCCCTTAATACCTACGTGTGGCTGGTTGAAAATCTCCTACTGACACTCAAGGCCTCTATAGAAATTGATGGAATACCTGTGTAGCCTATGCTTATCCTCCTTTATACTTGAAATCATCTCTACATTACTTATAAAATTACACTCTTATCTGGGCATAGTGGCACAAGAAAAATAATTCCAGCATTAACAAAATAAGGCAGGAGGATCATTGTGAGTTTCAGGCCTACAAGTCCAACGCTAGCCCAGACTATATAATAAGGCTATCAAAAAAGCAGTGTGAATACTCCTTAAAAAACTAAAATTGGAAATTCCATTCAATCCAGTTATCCCCCTATTGGGAATTTTCCCAGAAGAACTGATACCATAGTGATACATGTGCGCCTATGTTTGCAGCAGTACCATTTGTAATCGCCAAATCTTGGAAACAACCAAAATACCTATCATCTGAAGAATGGTTGAAAAAGATATAGAATTTTTATACAAAAAAAAAATCTTTCTCAGCTATAAACAATGGGAAACAAAAGCAATTTTTTATTAAAATAAACCAAAGTTAATGATATAATAATAGTGATATACTGTATTTTCCAGGAAATAAATAATAAAATTTTATCCATGGCTGATACAGGTATAAGTTTTTCTTCCCAATATTTTCAGTATGTGGTTGTCTGAGTCTATTCAGGTGTAACCCAAAGATAGAGACAGCCAACTGAATCAGGTATTGTGGAGGTTATGGAGAAAAGCATGTTTCTCCATTTCCCTAGGAATTTTTGTTAACATTACTATGTCTTCTTCAATACTATGTTCTAAATTCAATCTAGAGGAAAATTCGCCAGATGACAGTGCTGACTAGCTACTTGGAAATCTTGTATTCCACTTACATGACAGACACTATTCAACAATACAGCCTCGAAAACAAGCCGGGCGTGGTGGCACACACCTGTAATCCCAGCACTTGGGAGGCTGAGGCAGGAGGATCAGTGCGAGTTCAAGACCAGCCTGGGCTACAAAAGTGAGCTCAAGGCCAGCCTCAACTGCATAGTGAGACCCTGTCTCAAAAAGACAAAAAAAAAAAAAAAAAAAAGAAAACAGATGCATAGCAAAGCAGGAAACAAAGAAATACAACTGAACTGCCCTTGTTAGCAAAAATTGATCACTCCTTCCATGGTGTTACATCTTTTTAAACCATTGTTCTAATTTTGATGGTACACTCAATCACTTACCAACTAGCTGTGGATATACCAGTTCAGTGTCTGACATAAAGAATACACTTAAATACCATTCACAAAAGTATAGCCTAGACCAGGCAAAGTGTCAGACAGAATGAAGTACAGATTACGAAAAAAATGTTGAGTCTTCTAAACCTTAGAATCCAGTAAGGAATCTACATATTAAAAGTTCAAATTCACAGAAAAAGGACTTGATTATACTTCATCTGTTGAAGGAAGTTTACAAGATGTTGTTTAAGACACATTTCATAGGTAGCTATTCCAAACATTCAGAAAAACAAAAGCACTTATAATCACTTTACCTAGAAGTTAAAACCATACACCTACATAAAGAGACATGATACACACTAGCATGGTTGAATCTATGTATATATGAATATATTTATATGGATTGTAATGTTTTAGAGTCTATCTAAAGAAATATTCATCAACCATTTGTTCCACCTGGCAGGCAAGAGTATGGACCTGTATGCTTCCACATCCTTGTTTTAAAAGGAAATATTTGAAACAGGGTCCTCTGTAATCTTGCTATAATGCATTAAGCACTATGTATCCAAATGAGGAATATGTTATAAATTAAAATTCATTCATAGGGCTGGCCAAATAGCTCAGCAGATTAAAGTGCCTGTAAGCAGCTGCAGGGGCCTGGCATTTGATCCCTGAGCCTGCCAAAACAGTTGTGCTCCTGCGGCATGCAGAGACAGCAGTTAAGACTGGGAGAAGTGGTATGCCACGTGTAATTCCGACTCTTGGAAGGCCATAAACAGACAGATTACTACGAATCCAATCTATTAGTGAGACCTTGAACATCCTGTAGAGCCGTCCCTAAAACGTTTGTAAAAATAGCTTGTTCATGAAGGAAATCAGTGAGTCAGAAAATAGATTTCCAGAAAAAAAACAGAGAGAACCAAAAGTAGGTAGAGAAGTGCTGCCAGAAACCAAGGATAAAAATGTGGTGATCCTGCACAGATAAAACTAGAGATATAGTTGAGTCCAAGTTATGATATGTTTATTTAAGAATTTTGGACCTTCATTTTAAAGGGGAACGAGTTCCTATAGAGTAGCTAGTGGAGTATGAGGGTTGCTAATTGCTATATGCCAGTGTATGTAACTAGATAAACACATATTTTCCCTAGTAACGGACTGCTCTAGACTCTGCAATTTGCACTCAGACTTTTAAGATAATACTCTACAATTCAAATCATATTTAATACCAATGGAAATATGGTTATTGCTTATTATTCATTACTTTTAAAGAAACTGAAATGTGGCAACAACAATATTTTAGAGATCACTCCAGGCCAACTGTGGTTTGTGTATAAAGCCTCATGCAATCATTTGGTGGTCTCTAGAGTTTGTGACTAATTATTATGGTTGTGGCTGCTGCACCTGCCTTGTAGCAGATAATTTGCATTACAATGTAAGGAAGGATAGCACCTGAGCTGCTGCCACTTCCTTTGCTCTCTGCTTTTTGTCTTCACCATGAACAGCTGCTCTCTGCCATGTGCCACTCTATCTTGGAGCCAGCTATGGTCTGAAACTGTGAGCTAAACACACCTTTCCTTCTTTCATCTTGGGTGTTGGGAATTTTATCCCAGCAGTAAGAGAAGAGTAACTGAGACACCAACCATGTTTAAAGTCAAAGAATAAATCCAACTATATTATTCCACATTTAAAATGCATCATATATTGATACTGTGCAAACCTGAACCCTAGCATCTACTAACTTCCTCTCTTGTTCACAAACCATGACATTATCTAAATATTTCAGTTATGCTAAAAATTATATTATGGCACTAGTGTTTAATCAAACTTTGCTTCAACAGACAAAAGTGGTATAAATTATAAAATAATTTGGAGGGGCTACCCACAATGAAACTCAAGACTTTGAGTTTTCAAGGCAGGTGCTTGCAGCATTAAGCTATATCCTCGGTCAAAAATAAATATTATGATGCATAAATAATACATACAACACATATAGGATATATATATATATATATAATTTGTCATTTATACAACATTCCTCACACAGAAGCTCAACCACATATGTATGAATTTCCCAGTGACTCAATGATTCAGGAGCTGTTATTATTTCCATTTTTTTTTTTTTACTTCTATATCCATTTCTAAGGCAAGGTCTAAACATAAGGGCAGTTCATTAACTTAGGAAGCTGATCCCATAATCAGTGCCAATACTCAAATTCACACTTGAGTCTGCCAGATTATAAAGTGTTCACTGTACCATTTCTTTTTTACTAAACACTACTGACTGGAGAAAAAGTGAATACCTTAAAGTATGCTCTTTGCGAAGAAAGGAGAAATAAAAGTTCTCATGGCAAAGCAGACTGAATGAAATAAAGGGTGCTCATGATTATATGTCATGCAGAGTTTGCAGCACTTAAGAAAGCTCATGACAAGTCATTTTGAAGGAGAAACAACAGTCATTGAAATAAAGTCAATCAACTCTATGAAGGCTTAGGAAACACTAGGTATTAGAAAACACTTCTGCTGCTGAACTCAAACTATAGTCTTTGGAACAATTTGCTTTATGACAGCCGCTGAAAGTATGACCAAATGTGGCAAACAGAACAATAGTTAGAGAAACAAAGCATGTACATTTTTGATACAATGAGGACATATGCTAAGAATTAAAGAAGTAGACAAAACAACTGTGAAAATGTTAGAGGAATATGTGAGGCTTATTGGAGAAGGTTAGGGAACTGCGAGGCTTACATAAGCTCCGAAATAAGATACTATTAATAGGTACAGGAATATTTCAGCAAGCACAACACTACTTAAAAGAAGAAAAAGAGTAAAATAAGTAAGAAATTTTTAAGACAAAAGAAGGTATTATCACTTTCTATGTACAAGTGGGTAAAAATTAACAAAGAAAAACTTGCAATATGTTATGATTTATGCCACTTTCAAGTGATTAAACAGAAATATATTGTAAATATTTCTAAGATATTCATTTCAGATACACTAATCTTAAAAAAATATTTGTTTCTTATAAAAGAGTTTGTAGGACAGAAATGTGTTAAGTCAGAAGGGAACTGTGAAAATCTCATTTATCTTTACAATGCAGGAGGTAGAAACTGTCACAGTCTGGAAGACACTTGGTCTGTATATCACACATGTGCCTCAGCATTTGAAAAGTAAAAGTACATTTTTTCCAAAAGAAGTCTATATTTTCCTGTGTGAAAAAATATTTGTCTTTCATAAAACAAAATATTGGTTCTTTCATTATCTTTTCATTATCTATTGGTTCTTTCATTTCCTTGTGTTAGCTCATATTTTATAAAAGAGGAAAACAAATGACACGGACAAAGACAAAAAGCAATATAAAATAAAAATTTGATGGTACTTCAAATCAGGAATAGAAAAATAATAATGGCTGCTATGCTACTTATTTATGTCATCAAAGGTGTTTCTCAGATTGGTAAACATAGGCATGAATACTAATCAATTAAATATTAACTCTTCACTATTAGTGGGAGTGTATACTGGTACAGCCACTATGGAAATCAGTGGGGAGACTACTCAAAACATAGGGTACAAGTCCCATTTAACCATGTACTTCCCTTCTGGGTATTTTTTCTGAAAAAACTGAAGACATCATTCCACAGTGGTATATGTGCACCCATGTTTACAGCAGCACAATTTGTCAGAGTTAAATCTTAGGATCAACCAAAATGCCCATCACCTAAGGAATGGTTAAAAATGATGTGATATTTTTATACAGTGGAGTATTGCTCAGCCGTAAAGAAAGTAGACACAGTTTTAAAATTATCATTTATAAAGTAGTCTCAAAGAAAAGGAGAATGAAGAGACCAGTTTCTACATGTACTCTGGAAAGGTAACCAAGTGCGTTTGCCATTGCTGGAAAGCTCAAGCCTAATATATTAATTAAAACAGAGCATAAACATGAATAACTGGACCTCAACAGAAGCAACAAAGAATTTGTAATAAAGATAATTAAAACCTAAATAGATCACATATAATCAAAAGAGATGAATGAGAAGCTGAGAGATAGGGGAAAGGACACCTACTGTTTAACAGTGGAGGTCATATAGCAATCATGAAGAAGAGAATGTAATACAAGCCTAAAGGATCGAAAACCTTGTCATGAATGAGGAGATGATGGTACTGAAATAATATTCAAACTACAGAAATAAAAATACAAGGCTCTTAGACTTAATCATAGTAATCAAGACATTTATATACAATATGCTTGCCTAGCCTAAATGTATGACTGCACAGTACATAGAAATGTGACGCAAGTTAAAAAAAAAAAAAAAAAAAAAAGCTAAGTCATAATTTAATAAAAGAGTGTTTCGCCTTAAACAGAAAATTTGGGACACCATTGATTTATAGGATGTTGCAGGACAGGTTCTGTTATGTCCTGAGTCCTCACTGACCTTGCAGGACTAGGACCAAAATATTGTCTATCCTTGTAGCCTTTCTTTTTATCTAATATTGGGCTCTAATATTGAGGAATGATATCCCCAGATCTATGAGGTATGTTGATGGTATTTTCATAGGAATTGCATTAAATCTGTATAACAGTTTAGGGAGTATGGCCATCTTCATAATGTTGATTCTTCTTATCCAGGAGCAAGAAATATCTTTCCATTTTCTGAAATCCTCTAGGATCCCTTTTTTCAGAGTAGTGTAGTTTTCACTGAAAAGGTCTTTCACTTCTTTAGTTAGGTTAATTCCCAAGTATTTCATTTTCTTTGGGACTATTGTAAAAGTTATTGTTTCTCTAATTTCTCTCTCAATGTGTTTGTTATCTGTGTAGAGGGATGCTATTGACTTTTGGGTGTTGACTTTGTATCTTGCTATGTACTGAATTTGTACATCAATTCTAGTACATTCTTGGTGGGATTTTTTGGATCTTCCAAATAGACTATTATGTCATCTGCAAATAATGATAATTTAACTTATTCTTCAACTATTCTTATTTCTTTTATCTCTCTCTCTCTTGTCTAATGGTTGTTGCTAATGATTGTAGAACTATATTCAACAAGACTGGTGATAGAGGACATCCTTGTCTTATACCATATTGGAGACTAAAATACTTCACCTTTCTGCATTTAGAATTATGTTAGCCACTGGATTGTCACAGATGGCCTTTATCAGATTGAGGTAGAGGCCTTCTATTCCAATTTTCTGTAGTACTTTGAGCATGAATGTGTGTTGGACCTTGTCAAAAGCCTTTTCTGCATCAACTGAAATGAACATGTGGTTTTTGGATTTGGCTTTATTGATATAGTGCATTACTTATTTAGATTCGCAAATGTTGAACCATTCTTGCATTCCTGGAATAAATCCTAACTGGATATGGTGTATAATCTCCTTAATGATTTGTTTAATTCTATTTGAAAGGATTTTATTGAAGATTTTTGCATCTATGTTCATGAGAGAGATTGGCCTATAGTTCTCTTTTTTATTTGGGTCTTTCTCTGGTTTGATTATCAGCATAATATTTGCCTCCTGGAATAATCTTGGGAGGGCTTTTTCCTTTTCAATTTCATTGGAGAATTTGAGTAGTATTAAGATTATATCTGCGGTACATTTCTTGAAAATTTCATCAATGAATAAATCAAGACCTGAACTTTTCTCTGTCAGTAGTTTCAGTAGGTTTTTTTTTTTTTTTTTAATTACATTTTCTATTTCTTTGCTTGTTGTTGGGCTATTAAGCATTCTTATATCTTTTTTATTCAGTTTTGGTAATTCGTACCTTTCTAGGAATCTGTCCATTTCATCTACATCCTCAAATCTATGAGAGTAAAGATTCTCAATGTACCTATAAATGATCACTTGTATCTCCACTGGGTCTGTGGTAATTTTGCCCTTCTCATTTCTTATTGCTTGATTTGAATTTTTTTCTTTCCTCTATTTGATAAGTTTGGCTAAGAGTTTATCAATTTTATTTAATCTTTCAAAGAACCAGTTTATTGATTCATTAATTCTTTGGATTGTTTTCTTCATCTCAGTTCAATTAATTTCTACTCTAATCTTTATGATTTCCTCCCATTTTTGGTCTTTGGGTTTAGTAGGCCCTTCCTTTTCTAGATGATCAAGGTACAGCATTAGAGTGTTTATTTGCTTCAGTTCCATTTTCTTAATATGTGAGTTCAGAGATATAAATTTCCCTCTATGAACTGCTTTCCTTGCATCTCATAAATTGCAGTAGGTTGTGTTTGAATTTTCATTAAATTGTAGATGTTGTTTAAAATCTTGTTTAATTTCATTTATAACACATTGGATGCTGAGGAGTGTGCTGCTTAATTTCCCTATGTTTATGGTGTTTTGTGGTTTCCTTAGTCATTTATTTTCAGTTTCATTGCACTGTGGTCAGATAATATGCATGGGATAATTTCTGTTTTCTTACATATACTTAAACGCGATCTATGCACTAGTATGTGATATATTTTAGAGAATTTTCCATGTGCAACTGAAAAAAATTTGTATTCTGATGTGGCTACAGGGAGCACTCTGTATATGTCCACTAAGTCAATTTGCTCCAAGCACAGGTTTAGCTCTGTTATTTCTCTGCTAACTTTTGTTTTCTTGATCCATGTTCATGGGTTATGAGGTGTTAAGGTCATGGTAATGCATATTAGAATTTTCATGTCCGTTATGATTTGTCTTATATAGCTGGGTGTTAGGATCGTGGTAATGCATATTGGAATTTTCATGTCCATTATGATTTGTCTTATATAGCTGGGTGCTCCTGTGTCAGGTACATAAATATTTATGTCTGTTAGCTCTTTGTCTTGAATTTTTCACCTAATCACTATGTATTGTAGTGGCCGTCTTTATATGTATATGATGGCCAGTTCAGCCTGCACTTGGGGTGGGGCTGGCATAGCATGTAGTGCTGGGGATCAAACTGTGGTCCCTGTGTTGCCTAAACTTTCCTAAGCAGGCTCAATAGACTGTTGAACCATCTCACTGGTCTTGTAGTGGCCATCTTTATCTCATTTGATCATTCTTGGTTTAAATTAAGACGGACTGGTAATAGGATTGCTACGCATGCTTTTTTCTGAGGTGCTGGGACATGTAGTATTCTTTTCCATCCTTTAACTTTCAGCCTATGAATTTCTTTATGAGTTAGGTGTGTTTCTTGTATACAGCATATTGTTGGGCTTTCTTTCCTAATCTACTGTGCCAGTCTTTCTTTTAATTGGTGAATTAAGACATTCACATTGATGGTTATAACTGAGATGTATTTACTAAGGCTTGCCATTTTATTTATTTTCAATTGGTTACCCCTTGATCTCCTGTGTTTTAATTGTTTGCCCTGTTGGGTGAATTCTTTCCATTCTCATTCATGGATTTATGTTCATTTTGGTTCCTCTCTACAATATCTTGTAGTATTCTTTGTAGGAGTGGCTTTGACATAATTAAATTCTTTAGTTGGTCTTTTCATGAAGTATTTTCTTCTCCATCAAACTTCAGCAAGAGATTTGCAAGGTATAGCAATTTGGGCTAGAATTTACTTTCATGAAGAACTTGAAGTACTCTTCTCCATGCTCTTCTTGACTTCATGTTTTGTGAAGAGAAATTCGCCCTCATTCTGATGGGTTTCCTTTAAGTGTGATCTGTTTCTTTTTTCTCATGGCTTTGGTATATTGTTCTTGTGCTGGATTTCTGGGATCTCAACTATTATATGGCTACTTGTTTGTGGATGTCATTTGAAGTTCTGTACGTTTCAGTTACCTTAATGCTAGTTTTACCATATTTGGAAAATGTCTGCTATTACTTCTGTTCATAACCTTTTTGTATCATGTATATTATCTCCTCTCTCGTTGATGCCTATTATTCTCACATTGTTCATCTTTCATCATCCTGTAGATGCTGAATTATTTTTCCTGCATCAAGTTATTTTTAAGAGATCACTTCTTACGTTTTCACTATGTGTAACTTTGTCTTCAAGATCTGAAACTCTATGTTCACTTTCATTGATACGATTTTGCCAGCTTGTGATTGAGGTTTTATTTTCCTGTATATCTCTTTGAAACTGCTTCACTTGATCTATTTCTTTCCTATACTGCTCATGCAAGAATTCTATAATTTTTTTATTCTCTAATTTTGTTATTAGTGTTTTCTTGAGAAGCAGTTATTAATTCTTTTATTATAGCTATCCTTTCTTTTTTACTTCAGAGATTACTTCAGATCTGGTTTCCTCTCTACCTTTCTGCAGTTGTTTCTTTACTTCAAATGCCATTAATCCAAAAATTTCATTTTTCACTTCAGAGGTTATTTTTTTATTTGATTTCCTCTATACTGATCTACAGTTGTTTTTTAACTTCAGATGCTATTAATTTCCAATGCTATTAATCCAGGGAATTTTTTTCTTTTATTTCAGAGGTTATTGCCTATCGATTTCCTCTACACATTTCTGTATTTGTTTCTTTACTTCAGATGCTACTAATTCTGAAATATCAATGGTGTGATTCCCACCACCTTCTGTGCTAGTGCCTTCTTCAATTCCTTTGGATGGGGTCATGGTCTGAGATTGCATTTTGCTCCTTCTCTTTATTATTCTGTATAGTACTGCCCTCTGATCTTTGGTATAGAGCTTTGGTGCAATTATACCTTTAGCACCCACCAAAAATCTAATCCAAGAGAGAATATATGGTTCAGGCAATTATATTTTTGTATTTAAAGTACTATATTTAGGAACTTTAATAAGGGGTAATGATATTTAACAGTTGACAAGCTTTTATAACTAATGGGATAGTATTTTAGACAGAAAGAGAAGACATATGTGTGTGTAGCTAAGCAGATATTAAATTGAGAATTGGTATTTAGTTTAGTTCCAGTAAATTCTTTCTAATCCCCACCCCTTGATGTACCTGGAGATTTAAAGGTGGGGGAGCAAAGTTCTCACAGGCCTGAACTGGGCCTGATCCGGTTTGATGGGAGCACACTGGTCAGAGAACAAAACACTTACAAGTTACTGCAGAACCTGACCTAGGTCTGGTGGTAATAGTGAGGGCCATGGAACAAAGCACTCATACCCTTACAGAGGAACTTCTCTGGTTCTGTGTGGGAGGGTGAGGGTCATAGAGAAAAGCACTCATGTGCTTCCACAGGGCCTGGTCTGATTCTGGATTGGAGGGTGCTGTTCTCATGCTGCTTCAGGGCCTGGTGTGGGTCTGGCTGGGATGGTGCAGATCACAGAACCCATAACGTCATTTTTATCACCTTTGTTTTTGTGACCAGCTCTGCCCTCTCTGGGGGGTTGGCGCTGGCTCAGCATGTGGATTCAGGGATTGAACTGTGGTCCCGACACTTGTGGAAGCTATGTCTAAGTAGAAGTTTTAGACCACTGAGCTATCTTGTCAGCTTCATCACATTTTTTCTTATTATTTTTTAATTTTATTTTAAAGAGTAAAAATAGCAGAAACAAAGATAGAAAAAAACAGTAACAAGTAAGAGTACATTTAGTACAGAAGATCAAAACAAAAATTCAACAATGGTTGCATTACATATTTTCATCATCAAATCAGTATAGGTCAACAGACATAGGTATGTAAGATTGACTGATTAAACAATTAAACATTAACACGTTCAATAAACATTAATTTCTTTAACTTTTCCAAATGTATTTTGTATTTTTTTACATCTTTTATTCATTTTAATGAGAAAAAAGACAAAACAGCAATGAAACAGTTTCAAAACAAGTTAGTAGTGTGGCTACAATAATTAATACCCTGCATATAGTTATCTTCATAGTAGTTATTCAGAGCACAAGATCCGGACCTGATATCTTGTCTAAATATATTAGTAGAAGCTTTTATTCTCAAAAAACTAAGACAAAGTAACTGTATAACTAACTTAACTCTTTTTTTAAATCTTTTGTTTTTTTATTATTAATTTTTTAACAGTTGACACACTACACATTGTCCTCACAGAAGTTATGCCCACACACTGTGTTCATCACATTTTTGATACTTTATATTCTTAGTACTGGCTGAGTTCACCTAAACTGAAAATCCAAAATGCAAAATGTCCTAAGCTCCAGAAGGTATTAAGCACTGACATTTTGACAAAAGTGAAAACTTCTACGCTTGAGCGCAAGTGAGAGTTACAGTACCAGTGCAATTTTAATGAGATTTTGTAAAATTGCCTCTGTGCTCTATTTGGAAATATGTGTGTGTGTGTGTGTGTGTGTGTGTGTGTGTGTGTGTTGTGTGTATGATGTTTGAGATAAATACCCCAATATAAATAAACATTCTGCTATTGAGCTACATCTTCAGTCTTCGTGTATATTCACTGCAAATTAACATAAGTACGTTTCAGTTTTAGATTTGGGTCCTATCCCAAAGTATTTCATTATGTATATGCAAATGTTACAAATAAAACCAAAAAAAAACAAAAAACAAAAAGAAACACACATGTATCAGCAGTACTTACTCTCCTAAGCAGTTTGGATAACATATTTAACCCATACTTACTTTTTAGTGAGAACAATTGACTAGCATATGTTACACACACACATACATATACACACACATGCTTACGCACATGCAAACACACTAAATCTTTCTTTAGTCTCTTATCACAAGATTTCCAGGGGCTCTGATTCAGATACACTGTATTTCTTGATTCTAATCCTACTCATATCAGAAAACTGCCTTCCTCTGGAGCTGCATGGATCCAATTTTGGTAGATATTTTGATCTGCATTCTTGCCGTATCAGAGGATTCAAATTTCAGCTTCAAACATTAGGCTACATAAGGTTTGATATAAGACAATTTAATGAATTGCATCTCCCTCTTTATGTCTAGAAATGACATCTTCAAATTCAAATTTCAGAAGGTGCATACCTCTCCAGTTTAATCAAACTGATCAAAATCCATTGAAACTTCTAATTTAAAGGAATTGGAATAGTTTAGAAAATTTTATTTCTTAGTGTAGGTGTCCAGATGTGGTGTTTTAAAGATGGCACCGCTGATATTTTCCAAACAAATCCACAGTGATGGATATTTTCCCACATGTTTCATTTTAAACTTTTCTTGATTACATGAGTTTCTTTCTAAAGGTAATAATATTCCTCACTCATGGTTAAAACATCATTTACTTTGAAGATAGAAATTGTGACAACAGTATAATAGTGATAGTTTTCTTTATAGAAAATTTGTCAACCTTTACAAGGAGAATGTTTTGTGGTACAGAAAACAGCAGAGGTGCTTACCAAAAACGATGTTCAAAAAGTGAAATGCTAAATCCTTTTAGTTTTGCAAAAACACATGTGCATTTTGCACATTTGTTTTATACAAATGTACATGTCTCAGTTACTCTTCTCGTGTTGCTGGGACAAATGCCTGACACCCAAAATGAAGGAAGGAAAGGTTTATTTAGATCACAGTTACTGGAAGTTTGAGTCCATACTTGGCTGGCTACAAGGCTGAGTGGCACACGGCCGACAGCATCCAGTTAATGATGTGGGACAGCAACAATGACAACAGAGAATCTGTCTCTGTTTCTCTTATATTGTATTCAGTCTCTCTGCCTCAGACAGGGTACAATACTCATACCCATAATCCCAGCAGAACTAAGACCCATAATCCCAGCCTTGGGTCACCCATAATCTCAGTAGATCACGAGTTAATTTTAAACCCTAGAAGTCCACACCCCATGACTGCATGAAGCTTTGGGGGAACAACTAGAAACAAACCATAACAATATGTAAGCATTTATAGCTATATACACATGACAAGTGTTCAAAATGTACAGTGAATGTTTAAATAAAAGCAATTTATCAGTAAAGGACATATTGTCAATAATTGTCCCACAGCAGTCTCTCTACTTCAAATACACTAACTTATCTCCAGCTATAATATTTTTTTTAAATTTTAAACATTCACTGTAGTTTTAGAAAAATTGATAGTCTGATTAAGCATCAATAGACCTATCTATCACAGCAGTGCCTGGCACTTTGTCAATAATAGTACTTCATATACCTTGTACAACTTTCTTAGAATGGCATAATAATTTGTATCAAAGAAAACTGAAACTATATGGTAAATTCAGAAAGTTTATGTAGGTCATAGTGACACCAAAAACCAAAGGTTGTTGTTAAAGTCCAAAGTTTCTGACTCCAAAATAAATGTGGTGTCATCTCCATCTTGGATTTCATTTTGATATGTTTGGAGCTCAAGGAAAAAACTAAAGATTTTTTAGTGATGTAAAAAAGCTTACACTCTGAGATCTTTGTGACTGCTTAGTGTCTCAAATTGAGTAAAATTTGCAGATACATTTAAAAAAA
>PVJA010011547.1:0-54400 GCA_004027025.1 Myocastor coypus
TGTAGATTCCATAACATATTCAGCATGAATAGCAGCTGATTTTGCCATGATAATTTCTTCTTTTTGATTTTTTTATGATGATTTCTTGCTCTTAGAAGGTAAATATGGGTTTTCCATCAATCCTGAATGTAGCTTTGATGTTATGTTTAGAATTACCTCTGGTGGAATCCTACTGGAATATGCAAATCATATAGCTGTCTAATAAAGAAAGCACTGGCACCACCACCAACAAAAACCGAGGTAGAAATCACTGCCACTTGAAAACAGCTGTGGTAAGCAGGTACCCGATTCAGCCCTATCCAGGTTCTCTTACCCTGCCTACTCCACTTCTTTATCCCTACTCATTGACTGGAAGTTCTTTCCTCTAGTTTATCTGGTGAACAACCCTGGAGACCTCTGGATTCCCTGCTTTCTTTCCCACTTAGTATGCAACTCTTGGCCAATTCTGACACCTCTGACTTGTCATATTTCTGAAATCCCATGTTGGTGTTCATCCCCTCAGCAGTCCTAGACAAATCGCCATTTCCTCTCTGGCCGGTTATGGTCCTCCTCCAACTGGCCATGCTCTCTGTAGCCCCACTCCATATAGCCCGCACCATATGCCAGAGAGTTCTTTAAGAAGGCATCCAGGGCAGGCCTTCATTCCTCAGGCCTTGTCTTAGTTACTTTTTACTTGTTGCTGGGACAAATACCCGACATTCAAAATGGAGGAAGGAAACGTGTATTTAGCTCACAGTTACTGTGGGTTTCAGTCCATATTCGGCTGGCCCAAGGCTATGTGGAACAGGGCAGAGAGCATCCAGTTTATTGCAGAGGAAGAGCAATGATCATGACAGAGGCAACCAACCGATCAGGTGAGCAGAGAGCAACAACTCCAGTCTGTCTCTCTGTCTCTCTTTATATTACATTCAGGCTCTCTGCCCCAGCCTATCTGCCTTAGGCTACACCCATAATCCCAGAAGTACTTAAAACACATAATCCCAGGTACCATGGATCCCGTCTCAAAGTCTAGATCAGTACTAAAACACCTAATCCCAGTAACTCATGAGTCAAGTCTCAATCTATAGAAGTCCCCGCCCCATGACTGCATGAAGCTTTGCGGGGACAACTAGACATAAACCATACAGGCCTCCATCTCACTGTGGTCAGGAGTTTGGCCCTTAGTGCATCTCATGCTGCCTCCCTGGCCCCTGTTTCCCAGAGCTCATTGCCCTTGACTCCCACCCTGGACCTCAGCAAGCACAGTTCCTCCAGTTTTCTTGCTGTGAACATTTTACCCCAGATCTGAGCAGAGCTGGCATCTTCACCTTTCATTCTGTCTTCTTAGATGCCCTCAGGTGGAAGGCTTGCTATCCTCATGGCACAGCCTCCCCCAGTGTTTTCTGTGCCCTGTAACTTGCTTGGCTGTCTGTAATGCTTGTTTCTGCTGGACACATGTATGCTTGTTGGAGAGTGTTAGGGTTCATGAGAGTGAGTATGCTGTATATGTTGTGTGTCCCTAACACAGGGTGCATACAGTTTAGCAAGTGTTTGTTGAATGTGTGAATCATTCCATTAGCACACATAGAGCAGTAAAATGGGAAGGGCCAGTGTGGATTATTGAGTCCAAGTCTATGCTTCTTCACAAGTGGGAATGTTGATGCCAAGAAGAGAAGAATTCCTTTCTTGAGTTGATGCCTCAGTGTGGTGGGGGAACTATATCCAGATAACGACTTTCCTGCATGTGTCTCTGTCTATGACCTTGTCACGTTAGCTGCAGACTTATATGAAGGAAGGGCCTCATGCTGAACCTTCTTTCTTCAATGGCTTTCAGTGCGGTTGGGTTCTGCAAGGATGGCGTTCGAAGTCAGACACACCTGAGCTCTATCCTGTATTGACTAACGTGAGCAGTGCAGCTGGGCTCGGCTAGGGCCAGTTCTTACTCCTTTGCTTCTCTGGCAGTGTGGGGGCAAGGTATGCACAGCCTAGCATCAGTGTGGCACATGCTGGCTGCTGAACATGCACTGGTCTTTGACATTCCTCACAGTTGGCCTGGCAGCAGAATGGCCTTTAGCAGCAGCTCCTTAGTGTGACACTTTTACTGTGGGCGGCCAGGATCTTCCTGCCTGTGTAGTAGTGTGTTAGTATTCCCTTGTCATCTGAACTTAAGTCAGTCTGTTTCTGAAGGTATAGCTCTGCTTTCCATAAGTCAGCATTCTTTTGGGGTACCTGATTTTGAAGTATTCCCCTCTATATTCAAGAGAAGGCTTCATTTAAATAGCTGCATAGGGGCTTGGGATATAGCTCAGTGAACTCTAGTGCCCCCCTCAATGTCCATATACTGTGGCTGAGTGTTCCTCATAACTAAGTGATTGCAAGTAGAAAATATCCTGACTACTTATAGCTTGTGACAATGTGTGAATACAAGTATGACTCTGCTAATTGCTAACCAACCTCTACTGCCTAGTTTCATGCTAATTGTGTTTAGGCCCTATTAAGTTGGTTAAAGAATCCCTGCTGCAGTCTGTCTTCCAGCTGTGTGCACAGCAAGAGACTGTCCCTGCGTTTAGAGCCAAATTACGATCTGTGTGCCGTGGCACGTTATGGAGACTAGTCTTATTCTCAAAGGCAATGTCAGGTTTTGTTTGCTGTCCTCATCTGCTTCCATTGCTTTGGCTCTTCTGATGCATATAACAGGACTCTGGAAGCCCAAGACCTTTCAAATTATACAGACCTGGCTTTGAGCTTTGTGGCTGGATTCTTCAAGTAAGATCATCAGCAATAAGAAACTTTTTAGGTAATTATGTCTGTGTAGCTTTGTCATGACTTAATACTTCGTAAAGTACCAATCATCGTGCCTGGAACATTGTAGGGACCTAATAAATGCCAATATGCATGTTTCCTTCTGAAATCCATGATCAAGATGCAGTTGTGTGGTGTAATTGATAAACAAATAGCGTTGACCTTCAGCCCTTTGAGGCTTTCATTTTACAGAGAACATCTCCACCTTCAGGGAGCTTTTATCTCTGTAAGGACCAAAGCTTTGTGATGCAATTTGGAGAATAGCAGGCACCATGGGAAAGTGCCTGTACCATGATGTTGTGGGGACAGCTATCCTAGAGCTCACTAGGAGTCTGACATTCCCTGCTGGTGTAAGTAGGGTGCTGAAATTTGCCAGGTAGCATAGAGAGGTGGGGGTAGGATCTTGTGAAGTGAGGTCACAAGGGGAAGATGTGTGTATTGATGAGGTCATCCATTCATCTGTTCAGGTTACAGACATTAGTGTAGCAGACGAGATTAATGCATGAGTCACAACAAACTTCACTCCACAAAGTAAGGATTTGCTTTGCGTGGTGAATGCTTGCTCTGCGCCAAGTCCTGTCTTAGCTACAAATAGGCATTTAAGAAAAGTAACAAGACTCAAAATCGATAGTTTCAAGGCAGTAACATTAATAATTCCCTATTAAACACATCAAAGAAAAAGAAAACTACAAATTACCCACATCAAGAATGAAAGAAAGAGCTGGGTGTGGTGGTGCACACCTATAATCCCTGCACTTGGGAGGCTGAGGCAGGAGGGTCATTGTGAGTTGGAGACCAGCCTGGACTACAAAAGTGAGCTCAAGGCCAACTTGAACTGCATAGTGAGACCCTGTCTCAAAAAGACAAAAAAAAAAAAAGAATGAAAGAAAGGTATTCACTAGAACCCACAGACACAAAGGGGGACAAGAAGTTTAAATAGTTACATGTTAATAAATTTGACAATAAAATAAACTTTTTTTTTTGTTGTTCTAACTTTTTGGAGATTTCCATGGATGTGAACTTTTCTCATGAAATGTTATTATATTCCTTAACATGTAATGTCTTTTGTGTTTTCTGTGTGCTTTCTGCCTATTCTGAAACTGCAGAGTTTTCCCCTAGGTTTTCTTCAGGAGGCTTAGGTATTTTTTATTGCATATCCAGTGATATGATCCATCTCAAAATAATCGGTGTGTGTGGTGGCAGTCCAGGTTTATTTGTCCCTGTACCTTTGTCCAGTTCTTCTAGTGTCATTTGTTGAAAAGGCTAATTCAATCATTAAATTGCCCTCACCCTTGGTAAAAAACCCATTACTTGTATCCGTCTGAGTTTATTTTTGGAATCTTTATTCTCATCCATTGATTTGCTGGTCTTGGCCAGTGCAGTAGGCCAACAAGAAGAGGAAATTTAAAAAGGTGTAGATATTGGAAATGGAGAGACAATAACGCTGTCTGTATCTGCAGACATGATTTTGGACACGGATAATCACCTTAATATATAAAACTTCCTAGGAATATGGAAGAGACTGACATGTTAGTAAAAAATGATCAATGATATGAACATATTTCAGGTCACAAAAAGACCTGAAAGTGGCTTAAGTATATGAAAAGATGTTAAAATTTTTGTAATAATAAAAGAAACATAAGATAAAACTGGGTGGGGAGATAGCTCAGTAGAATAAGCCCTTGCCTGACAAGTGCAAGGGCCTCAGTTCAATCCCCAGTTCCACAAAAAAAAAAAAAAAAAAAAAAAAAAAAAAAAAAAAAAAAAAAAAAAAAAAAAAAAAAAAAAAAAAAAAAAAAAAAAAAAAAAAAAAGATAAAACTACTAGGAGATTTTTTTAAAAAAATTTTATTTTTGAAACTGTCAGAAAGCCTTAAGTTGGACAAGATAGCCTTTTCCAAGCAGTTTTGAATAAAGAAGTGCTTTAGAATATTTCTGTTAACATAGTGCAATGGTTCAGCTTTCCATAAAGGACATTTTGAGAGTGTCTGTTAAAATCATCAGGGCAGGGAATTTACCTTGGTGCAGTGCCTGCCTAAGTATAAGGTTCTGAGTTCAATGGCCAGTAAGGACTCTGTTCCCCACCCCGTATAAAAAAATAAAATCATCAATACATTTACATTCTGATTCAGAAATCCAGCTTTGGAAAGTATATCTTTAGAAATATCAGTGAACATAGAAAGTGACCTGTAAGCTGGGCATATGGCGCATGCCTGTAATCCCAGCACTTGGGAGGCTGAGTCAGGAGGATTGGTGTGAGTTCAAGACCAGCTTGGGCTACAAAAGTGAGTTCAATGCCAGCCTGTACTATGCAGCAAGACCCTGTCTCAAAAACACAAAAAATGGGGGAGGGGGAGAGAAAGAAAGTGACCTGTGCACATGATCATTGTAACAGTTCATAATGACAAAATAGTATTTGCAACCAGAAAAGAATATACAATTGTGTTAGCTACTGCTTCTTTCTGTCCCATGCCCCACTATGGAGTTACACATACTCTATAAAGAATGTACTCGGTGCTGATAAGTAAACTCTTCAAGGTATGTGAAGTGAAAATTACACAGCAAGGAACACAAAGGTGAGTGATATGTAACGCTTTTCATAGGGTTGGGGGGACGAGACAGGGGGTAAAAATATTTTATATTTTGTCATATCTATAAAAATAAATATCTTGTAGCTGTATCAGTAGACATGAAAGTAATCACCTATGAGATATGGAGTAGAGAATGCTGCAGACATGGTGTAGAGTGGGGGTGAACCATCTCAGTGAATACTGTTTTATAAGGGTGAATCAAATACAGAGAATGTCTGAATTCAGATTATTTTAGTAAAAGACAGTCGTGAATGCCCCTCAAAACACCCTACCAAACCCTACTTCAGTGTTTCTAAAGTCCTCTGTCCATTAATTAGGGTAACATGACTTTAAAATATGATGCATGGTTTTGCTGCCTGATAGATGATGGGCAGATTATAAGAACATTAGATTGTCCTCATCCACCTTATTTGTCAAATATGGCCACGTGGGACTCTGGCTCTTCCTGAGACAAAATGACTATGATATTCAGGTTAATGTTTTGAATCAACTCAGGACATTCAGGCAACCACAGTAGAACCGAAGATACTGTTCAAGGAGGATTTCCGCAGGGCTTTTCTGGGAAGTGGCAAGAGTAGTGTGGTGAGTGTGTTTAAAGTGAGAAGTATTTTGAGGGGGATTAATGGCAGTGTGTTATTTACTGTAATTCATTTTTATATTAAAACATCCTGTTTTTTTAATCACACCTTATATATCATTAAGTTTAGAGGATGTGAGTACATTTCCTGGTGGGGAAAGTCTATATTAAATTAAGGACTCAAAATAGTGCAAGGACTGCTGTGATAGGGCATAACCAGAGTGTTCATGCAGTGAATATTAGTGAAGAATTTCCACAGAGAGCCCTCCCTGCAAAGGCTTCTCAGAAGAGATGCAGTGTGGCCTAGAGCAAGGAAAGTTTAGTCATGGCGGGCCCTTGTTCTGCTGTGGTCTGAGGGTGGGGTCATTGGGTACCTTCTGATTCTTCCCCATTTTTCATCCAAGGGTCAGACTTACCCTTCATTTTTTGGACTGCTTTCTTTGATGTCAAAATCCAAGACTTGCGCTTGGTCTTTTCCCAGTCTCTAGACATTTAGCTTACCTCCTGTGGACCTCATGTCTTAAATGTTTGCAGACACCACAGGCCTCGTAGGCTTTATATGTGCATGAGCCAGAGCTTCATTGATGGCTGCAGTTGCCCAAACCTGTTCCCATATTATCATGGATATTCCATTTAATTTGTAGCCACTTGGCATTTTTGAGGCATAATAACACTGCAGAGTTTGGTGGAAAATGCTAATTAAATGGAACGTAATGGTATGGCTTTTCATTTGTATGTTTTACTGCCTTTATGTAAACCATTGGGCTGGTCTCTTGTGGGTTGATCCCTGGCTCCTGATGCTCAATGTTTGAACTGCTAAGTGGACCACATCACAGCTATTAATTTTATATCATATCACAGAAATAGAGTAGAAGGAAATCCGTGGTGACAGGTTGAATTGGGGTCTTAGAAAATTAGAGATCTACTTTTTAATTGGTTAGGATATATATGATGGTGGTTAATTTTCTCTGCCAACAGTTTTAGTTATATTAGAAACTGAAACCTTAGATTAGCAATATAAAATGAACAATAACAATTCATATGAGTTGGTCAAAATCTTAGGCAATATCTTGCAGAACACCTGGAATCTGAGGAGGGTATTGAGAGCTAGAGGAGACACATGACTTTCCAAAGGTTCTCTCTCTAGGTGACTTCTTAGGCACGCTGTACATCATCAATCATTTTGCTCTGTAGCCCCATAATCTTCTGGATCAGAAAATTTGGGATACCACTGAGTTATAGGGTATTATAGTACAGGTTATCTTATGCCCTGAGTCCTCAGTGACCTCAGAGGGCTAGGGCTAAAATATTGGCTATCCTTGTAGCCCTTTTTTTCCCTCTAAATTTTGGTCTGCAAACTTAAATTTATTAACCATCCATAAGAGAAGCTTAATGATACTATTATCCTATAACATAGGCACTTGAGCTTAATATCACTATCTTTCTGAATATCAAGCACCTTAGACATAACATGAAACAGGTACTTTCCAGCCATCATTGATATTGTAAACTTTAAAGCAGTTATACATTTTTACACAGAAATTTAGTAATCTAACCATTGTGTGAAGTTTTAATTACTGTCAATCATGACCATACTTCCTATTTCTGCTACAGAGCCAAAGACTCCTGAGTTTTCCACCTGAAGCCCTCTACGCTTCAGACATTGACAATCTCATGGCAGAGAGATCTCATGTCCATCTTCAGACATTGACAATCTCATGGCAGTGTGGCCTCCACTGTGTCTCGGGTCATTTATTGGAATGTTGACAAATGGTTATTTGCTTATTAATAGTCAAGGCCAATTTTCAAAATCAACTTTACTTTGTGTGATCAGCATTCTGTAAAATGTGCCTTTGTAAGCCAAAATCTAATGAATTTTGACAAACATATATGGCACATAACCATGACCACCATCAAGATGTAGGACATTTACGTATCCCCTAAAATGTCACCAATTACTTTGCAGCTGGTTGTCCCCTGCTCATACTGACTTCCTTCTTGTTACTAGAAATGAGCCTTTCTAATATTTGATAGGCATGCAAATACTCTTATTATATATTGAGGCTATTTCCAGTTTGGGATTGTTATGAATAAAATTTCTATGGACACATACATATATATTCTTGTGTGAATATGTGATTTTATTTTATTTTTTGGCTGGGGTTGCTTTGCTCAGAAGTAATACAATTTCAGGATGTTTTCAAATACTGAATTACTTAGCTTTTTTTTTTTTCAAAACTATTTATATGATATGATCTATTTTATATACAATATGATTCATTCAAATTTTATTAAGGAATTTTACATTTTATTGCTTTTACTTTTAAAATAGAATTCACAGTTTTATTGTAAGTTTTTCATCTAATTTCAAGATCTGAGTTGTATTGGTCTGATTAATAAAAAAATGAAGGGGCCCTCCATTTAGTTTTCTGAAGATGTATGTATAACTTTTCTCCTCCTTCTTTCTGGAGTACTAGAGATGTACCCCAGGACTTTCACTCTGAGCTATATCCTTTTTTATTTCTTTATTTTTTAGATAGTGTCTCACTAAGTTGCCAAGTTGTCTAGGTTGGACCAACCTCTTAGGGTGCGGGATAACAGGTGTGTGCCACAGTACTTAAGTGTTCTCCTGAATGCAGGTGTTGGGTTGAGTTCAGCAGCGAAGCCATCCAAGCATCAGCTCCTTTTAGCAGGTTGCTTTTCACAGTCAATCTAGAATCTTCTGTTGGTAGCAATCCCAATTTCTTTTGGGAGTATGTGTCTGCTGAATTTATCTTCTTGAGTCTTTTGGCACAAAATTGCTCATATTGTTCTTTTGTTGTTGCTTTACCATTTGCAGGCCGTATGCTGATGTGTATTTATTGTCATTTCTGATGGTGATAATTTGTTTCTCTCTTTTCCATTGACCAGTCTGACTGGGAGGACTGTCACCATTAGTTACATTTCCAAGATGTGGGCTTTAATTTGTTTTTTCTCTTTTTATCCATTTCCCGTTTAAGCAGTACTGAATCCTGCCTGCCTTATTGATTTGTTGCCCCTGCCTGTCTGGCTCTCCTACCAGACACTGCGCCCTTTCCTCTTGTGTCCTTGTGTGCCCTGACTTGCTCACTCAGGATACATCATTTCACAATCTCAGTGGTGCTGGGACTTGTTTCTTTTACTAGACCCAGATGCCACCAAGAGAGGGCTGTGTCTTCTTTCTCTCCATTGTTATGGACTATGGCACACAGTAGACCTGTGTCAAGGGCAGTGAGTGAATGGTGGGATATGTATGAGTGAGAGGTCTCTGAGCAGTTGCACACATGGCAGGGGAGTGGGCTGAGGGCTGTGTAGCTCTACTTTCTGGGTGGGCTGAACTGCTTGTGCAACTATGCAGAGCCTCGCTTAGGAGAACATTAACTTCCTCTGAGGTCTCTTGGAAATATTACAGTCGTGGTGGATTGATCGCTTAGCATAAATAGCATTTAGCAAGTAGAGGTGGTAGATCAGGAAGTCTTTGAAAGATCTTTCATTTTGTATTGAAAATCTCAGTTGCGATATACCTAGAAAATAAATATTTCATTTTTACGTTGAAAATTTGATCAATTAATTTGTAAGTTAGAGAGTCTGACAGTGTAGCTCAGCCTGGCCTTGAACTCACTGTGTAGCCCAGCCTGGTCTTGAAGTCATAGAAATCCTCCTGGCTCAGCCTCCCAAATACTGGGACTATAGGTGTGTACCACCACTCCTAGCTATATATACATACATACATATATATATATATATATATATATATATATATATATATATATTAGTTTTTTGATTATTTTGCTTTTTATAATCTTTCAGTGTTAAGACCAAAAAAGCTCTCAGAAGGGAAAGTCTTGGGTTGGAATAGTGTGGCACAAATGAGCATGCAAGGTGGCTTCTGAAAACGTGAAGCGCAGAAATGCCTTTTGACCCAGCTGTCCTCTATCTTCCTGAAAGAGTTAGAGACAACATATTTCAGTGATACCTGCATAACCATGTGTATAGTAGCATAATTCACAATAACAAAAACTTGGAAGCAGTCATTGTCTATTTAAAAATGAATTAAAAATGTAGTATTTATACACAAATGGAGCACCTCCCTGCTACAAAAAAAGGATAAACTTGAGCTGTTTTCAGGAGAATGGATATATCTAGAGACTGTAAGTTTTTTTTTTATTTTTTAATTTTTTTTAATATGCAGTTCTGGCTGGCCTTGTGCTCACTTTTGTAGGTCCCAGGCTGGTCTTAAACCAGACAAACCATAATGTTAAGTGAAGTAAATCAGACACATGAGCTTAAATACTACGTGACTTCTCTTATATGAGAAACACAAAAGATAAAGAATGAAATAAAAGATAGATTGTAGGAAGTAGAGAAATAGATTTTGTTCACATGGAAAGTGGATCAAGAGATGAATGAGTGGGCTGGGGAGATAGCTCAGTGGCATAAGTGGTTGCCTGGCAAGCACAAGGTCATGAGTTCAAGAGAGAGAGAGAGAGAGAGAGAGAGAGAGAGGAGGGAGGAGAAGAGGGGAGAGAAGAACAGGAGGGAGAGGGCAGGGGAGGGCAGGGGAGGGGAGGGGAGCAGTGGGGTTGAGAAAAAAACAAATGCATTCTATGTACACATACCAACTCTCCATGAGGAAATGTCATTATGTAATGCAAGCACGTACTCATAAAAACAGAAAGAAATGGAATTATGCATTGCTTCCCTTCACATTGATTGAAAAAAATCTTGATTGAAAAAATTCTCTTTTGTCTTGCCAGCCCACTTTAAAGTTTTATTAAAATATTCTAATTTTACCAAGCCGAGGAGGCTTTTTTTCCTTTTAATCATCAGGAGGAAAGACAGTTATACTTAATTTCACAAAACATTTTCTGTGCTTGAATTTTATAAAATTTGATATTTTCTCCATAATAATATCTTTTCTTGCTTCTCTCTAGAGTAAGGAAATAGCCAATTCCAAAAGCTGCAAACTGTTTCTTTGTTCTGTGGCACGCGGCAAAACCTATCTCTGCTGTTTTTTCTAAGCCCCCAGTGATTTTTTTTTTTCTGTATCACTCTTAGGAAGTGAATTTTAAGATTACTTTTAAAAAGCAAAAAAACAATGAGATGTTCATCATTACTTCACAAGTTCTGACTTTCAAAGGCCGCTGTGAGATGGCATTTATTTGCTGCACCCTTAGGTCTGCATTTGGAGGCAGGCACCAGGTATGAGCTGAGAGATGGGTTAGGCACTTAATGACTGATTTTGTCAAATTGTTATGCATTTGGTGTTTATGGAACTTTACGAGTTCAGGAGCCATGTGTTACTCATCTTGTGATAGGAAGGGATCCTGGCACTCCAGAGATACCTAGACATGTTTGAAAGGATGAATGAGTCACTGTTATAGGCCAGAGTTGGCTGTGCTCAGAGTTTTTGTACACAAGTTCACTGGGCCATGTGCCATATTTGACCTTCTGCCTGTGATAAAGACTAACTCAGATGATCTAAGATATGTTCCAAGGATTCACCAGTACTCTGAAGACGATGGAACTATGTTCTGAGTGGTAAGGAAAGAACTGGTTGTTTTGATGAGGCCAAAATAGGAAGTCTGTTTCGCTGAGCACTTTATAAGTAATGAGAAGATGTTGCTTCCTGTGTGCCCTGAAGGAGGAATAGTGTTTGCAAGGGATCCGTCAGCGAAGACATTTTTGGTAGTCCAAGTTTGAAGGACACCTATAAACATATAGGTACAAAGACATGCTGAGGTGACTTGGAATAATGAGCTTTGAAGATGGTTCCGAATGACAGGCATTCCTCCAAGAAGGAACACAGAAGGTCAAAAAGCAGATGGCAAATACTCGACGTCACTGGTCAGTAGGGAAATGTAAATCAGAACCACACAGAGACACTGCCTCATGCTCATTAGGATGACTGTTAACAGAAAGCCGAGAGCATGTATTGGTGAGAATGTAGGAAAACTGTAACACTTGCGTACTGCTGGTAGCAATATAGAATGGTGCAGCTGCCATGGAAAGTGATTTGAGGGTTACCCGTAAAAGTTAAATATGGAGTAACTGTCAAGGAATCCTTTTTTGTGTGCCTCAAAGAACTGAAAATGGGGTCTCAATGTATGTATATCCTTGTTGACAGTAGCATTTTTCTGAAGAGCCTGAAGGCTCTGGAGAAAGTCTTAGTGTCTGTGGCTGATATGTGGCTAAATGTGCTGCACCCATATGTGGAAAGCTATTGAGCCTTAACAAGGGGAAGTTTTTGATGCCAGCTTGAGTAAACTTCAGGATCATTTTGCTGAGTGAAGCAAGCCAGCCAGAGGGACCAAGACTGTATGATTCCACTTACAGGAATTTGCTAGAGGGGTTAAATCTATACAGACACAAAGCAGGAAAGTTGCCGAGTGCAGAGGGGGGAGCGGAGTGGGGAGTAGGGATGGAGAGTCAGCGTTTAATGGCTTCCAAGGTTCACCTTAGGAAGATGAAAATCTGGAGACAGGTGTTGATAATGGTTTATCAACGAGATGAATGTGTCTAAATGCTTTAGAATTGTGTATTTAAAAAGAAAGAAAATGGAAATTTCTGTTGAATATTATTCTCTAAAGTAGAAAATGTAAAAAAAAATTAAATAAATAGAACTAAAATTCATGCCTTTCCTATTCTAAGCCTCATTGCTTCAGGGTACCAGATGGGTCAAGCTGCAGAGGGAGGAGGACGTTTATGTCCGCGTGAACACTTGTCCAACTACTGTGTTTCTCATTGAATCCTCACTGAAGTCTAGTAAGGTCAGTGCTCATTTTTGTCCACCTCTGATAATGGACAAGATGAGCCTAAGAATGGCAAGAGGAGGTACTCGGGATGTTGAAGAGCCTGAACGGCATACTAAGGTTTGCTAGTGTTTGTGCCTGTCCTCCTTCCGCTACGCTGGGCTGCTTGGAATGCCAGATGTCTTCCCATGGGTAAATCATGCTCCTCCTCAGCATGACCTCTTTGTGACACACACAGGCTGGTCTGTGGCTGCCTCCTCATTGTAGAGAAGTAGGTCAAAGCATAATGCGTCACGCCGGGCGTGGTGGCGCACGCCTGTAATCCCAGCACTTGGGAGGCTGAGGCAGGAGGATCGCTGCGAGTTCGAGACCAGCCTGGGCTACAAAAGTGAGCTCAAAGCCAGCCTCAACTGCACAGTGAGACCCTGTCTCAAAAAGCCAAAAAAAAAAAAAAAAAAAAAAAAAAAGCATAATGCGTCTTGCCAAGAAGGCTTATTGCAGCATAACCCTGGAAGCTTGAGGAGGGAGGTAGAAGCCAGGGCCTCCTTACAGCCTCCTGGAGGCATGGCTTCACATGCCTTCCAAGTGAGAATGGCAGTTACTCGTCCTCCTCAGTATGTTCATGGAGGCCCTGAAGGGGCCCTATCAGCATCTGACCTGTTGCTGGGCTCACTGACTGCGCCCCAACTTTTGCACTCTCTGCTGCTTCTGGGAAATGCTCCTACTAGGGTCCTGAGTGGCCAACTCATTACCAGACATGGTGGGAGCTTTCCCAACTTCTAAGGACATGGTCTACCTGCTTTCCTGACCTTCATCCTTCATGAATTTCCATGACATTTGAGCTGCTGGGTTGTCGCTTATGCTGTTGGTATCGTATTTGTGAAGCCATCACCCATCGTAGGTCCTGCTGATTTGCTCCTGTGTTTTTCTCCAAGGGACTTATCTGCATATTTTTTCTCTGTAAAGGGCCACATAGTAAATATTTCAGGCTCTGCCCGACAAATATGGTTTCTTATCACATACTGTCCTTTGTTTTTGTTTTGTTTTGATGTACCTTTAGAATGTAAAACCTATTCTTAGCTCCCAAGCCATATGAAACCAGAGCAAGCCTTTCTTGACCCATGGCCTGTGCTTTGCCAGTGCCTGTTTTAGGATGCTACTGTGGAAGGATTTTATCATTTTAGCCAGGAGTTAAGTAGGGCTGAGACTTCTTGTTGCTATGGTTACTCTTGGTACCCCATAGACTGCAGATTTTGTCTAATGTTGCTTTGTGCTGGGGATGGAGTGGGTGAGAGAGGAGAGGCTTCAAGATGCCAGTTTTCCCCCTCATCCTCTCCCTCCACTTTTGGTCCCCTCTGCTTCTCCCCTTCCCAATATGCAATCCCTCAGGTGGATCTGTCCATAACTCTGTTCCTCTCAAAGTGCCTCTGTGCTGGTGATGGGCAGGTGGAGGTCCCTGTTGTCCTCAGCCCTCCTCACTCTTAGGGAGACCTCATGCATCCAGATCCTGTCTGGGGTCTTTCTCATACACACAGTTGACTATGTTGTGGTGGTTGCTGGGCACAAGTGAGGTCCTGACCTGTCATAACTGCATGATGCCTCATTGACACTGGGGCTGAAGTCAGGCTCAGGACCTTTTCCTGCCTCATCCTACTAGAAGGGGACTTTGCCCTGTGTCCTTAGCTTGTTTGTATACTTCACATTGTTTGTGCCCTTGCCTTGTGGCATCCTTTCCTCAGTACTACAAGGGACAAAAAGGTTGCATAGTAGCTGCCCTGTTCTGGAGCAGGGGTTTCAGTGTCTCACCTTCTTTGTAGTGGTAGTCAACTGCCTATTCCATGCTTGCACCAGCAGAGGAGGCTGAATCTAGACCCTGCCACTACAGTTTGTGTGGGTACTCAGAGAAGAGCATTGGCATGGGTTATTGCTTCACTCTTTGGACTCGAGGGTGGGGGTCTTCACTACCACTTGACCCCTTACTTAGCCCTAAGCAATCCATTACCACTTTTTAAAATTGTTATGTTCTAATGTTATGCAGGGTCTCACTACATAGCTCCAACTTGTAGTGATCCTCCTGTTTTCAGTGCCAGTCCCTCCCCAGTACTGAGATTACAGGCACACTCCACCATGCCCAGATTCAGTCAACAGCTCAGTGAGCCTGGGGATGGGACTGGCACGGCACATGGTGCCAATGATTGAACCCCGGCTCCTCCACTTGCCTAAGCAGGCACTTAAGTCTGCTGAGCTATCTTGTTGGCTCTTGCCATCTATTACTTTTGAGCTAAAGTCTTCCTGCTCACTGAGGTTGAGGCTGGTGCCTTTTGATACTGTGGCTTGCCACTGGTAAGATGGCACTGTAACCAACATCTTCTGGAAGAGCTTTGCTTGCTTGTGCCCACAGCTCTGGGGTGGTTAATGTGGGACTGCCACCTGGCTATCCCTCCATGTCCACCTGACAGTCAGGTGCGTGAGCTGCCTTCTTGATGGAAGCATCGTTTCCCTGTCCTAATGTGCATCTCTAGGTGGTACCCATTGAAATGGGCTTCTCTCTCTAAAATGGTGCATCCAATCACTAAGTATATTTTGAGCTCCTTTCCTTTTGCATGTGTAGGCGGTACATTGGGCTCATGTTGGATAGCACAGGAAGGATGACACCAGGATGAGAGTTGTCCATTGCTAGTGACTTCATGTGCCTGGGTGGTTGTCACATTGTTCTTCAGTGAGGCCTACTTGTGATGAGAAACCTTGGATAGTCAGTTGGATGCACTGACTATTATTATTATTAATATTATTATTATTATTATTATTACTACTACTACTACTACTACTACTACTACTACTATTATTATTATTCTGTCTTTCTAGACTCTGGAAGCTGTCCTGAATTTCAAGTACTCAGGAGGCCCAGGGCACGTGGAAGGATATTACAGGAACCTCTCCCTGGGCCTGCATGTGGAAGTGGAGCCGTCTGTGTTTTTCACACGAGTCAGCACTCTCCCTGCAACCAGGTAAACGTCACAACACTGAACCTGACAGTACTATTTGGATCACAGGCCCCTCGTTCGCCTCACCTGGGTCACTTGTCCGAGCCTTCATTGCACTGGGTCTGAGGGTCTTGAGCAGCAGACACTCCTGCTACAGGAACTGCTTGCTACTCAGGCTGGCTGGCTGGAGCCAACTTGCTGCATGCCGATGCTGGCAGTTCTTGCACATGGCCTTTGTGTAGACACCTTTCTGCAGGCTCACTTGCCTTTTTAGCAGTGGGGTCTTGAAAGAGAGCTTGTGCAATGGTACCTCATTCCTGAACTTAATCCAGTCCACAATTCTGGTGAAAATGGCTGTGGTCCTGTTTATCACTGGAATCAGAGTCTGTAAATGGAAGAAAGTTTTTTCCAAGTGTTTCTGTTTATGAACCAAATTGTTCACAAATAGAAGCATTCATGAGCTGAGTGAGGCATTACTGTAGCTTGAAAACTGGCAGAGCCCTGCATTTCTTTGGGTGCTACTTCTGGTATCCAGTGAGGTGAGTGCTTTGTTTCAGGGCCTGGCTATCCACTATTGCAGGGAGTTCCCAGCTTTGTGAAACATGAAGTCACTGGCACAATGGCTGTCTCTACGACTGACTTCTCCAGCCCTGATCTTCCTTGGGTGGGGCGGGGGGGGGGAGAGGAAGGAATTGAATAGTTTGTCTACTTTAAAGAAGTTGCTAGGGATGTTTTCATAGGTGGGAGAGTGATAATTTCTCATCGTGAACTTTTTTCCCCCTTATCCTGAACTTTAACCTGTGGTGAAGTGGAAGCGAGGAGACCAGGTGTCACCTTATTGGTAGAGCCCAAGCTGACTGGAAGCCTGGAGCTCAGAGGCCTGCCCAGGTGTGCGTAACCCCTGTAGAGCAGGTTCTAGTCCCCTTGGACTTCAATCAGACTCTGAGGCTTAGCAGTGTTCTGCACATTCGTGGGGAGGGAAGGCTGGTTGGTGTTCATTCTTAACAGAGTTAAGGGGCAGTGGTGAGAAGTATTTACCTGTTTATTCCAGAACAGGAGACAGGTGGGGAGGGGAACATCAGAGGCAGGCCGTCCCACCAGTCTTCCCAGCATAAAACAGAGCTGTGTTGTTGCCTATGCTAATGTTAGCGTAAAAATCCATTTAAGGTGATACAGCCCTAAATAATAAGTGTGGCTTTGGTTTATAGGAAAGTCTGTTTTTTTTTTCCCAAATATTGGCAAATGGCTTTTGCCTGAGTTAAAGGCTTAGCGGGGCCTTTTAGCATCACATTTCATCATCTGTCACTTTTTCAGTCCTCAGAGTAATAATCTGCACTGCCAAGGCCTGCCTCTATTTTGAATTTGTATGAAGCATTAAAGCATTTGCCCTGAGGGAAGACTTGGCCGAATGCTGCCAAATGACACTAGGGCATGGCAGGCCCTTTCTGTGCCTCAGATCTGCTCTGTCATAAACGTGCTGTGTCTCTCTTTCCCATCCCGTCTGCTGCCATTACCATATAAATAATTCTCAGAACTGGCACAGGTTGTTACTGAAGCCTTATCTTTTATTTATTTATTTATTTATTCATCTCTTGATAATTTGGCTTCCATGTCATGGCCCATGTTGCTCCAAATGACCGTTTCAGGTGAGCAAAGTGTGCCCTGTGGTAGGCTGCAAACAGATTGGAAGAGGTGGTTGTTAGCTGAAGTGCTAGGTGGGTCCTGACCTCCCCTCTGTAGCCCTTGCTTTCTTCTTCAGACCTGTGTTTCTTTCCCTACTTTAAGGATTGAGATTTGACTCCTGACCTTCCTTTGGCATTATTTTTAAGTCTGATTTGTCTCCAAAATCTATGGATTGAACCTCTGAAATATCTTCTGATTACTTGGTGTTCCACTGTACATGGTAGCCACTGTGGGAAGAGTCCTCTGATTGGTCCCCAGTTATCACTATTGCTTCTGTACCATCCTTTAGAAATTAAGGTCCCTGCGTTGCTGCCCCCTACAGACTTTGCCACGACAAAGTGCACAGTCCCTCTGGGACCTGCAAGGTGTTTAAAGCTCTTGAAACCTCCTCTTTAGCTCCTCTCGCCCCTAACTTCTCTGCACTGCCCAGAAAGGCCCCAGTGCTCTTTGCCATTACTAGCATGTGTCAGGAAGTTTACTCCCATGAGCTTTCATGTCTTTTTCTAAAACTGTTCTTTTTCTTAAAGTATTGTTCTTTCATTTAACCTTTTGGAAAATATCTGTTTGCCCCTGAGATCTGTGTTACTATTCTTGTAGAATTTTTCTGAGCATGACTAGGTGGAGGGAGCTGTTCTCTCTGTGGGTTTCCTGTACTTACCTTGTACTTCTAATAAAGCACTGGCCAGACTGTCCTGGGAGTACTTTCATTTATGCTTCACACCAACACCTCTGAAGTTTCAGGCAGGTGCTGCAGGAAGCACTCACTGGTAAGAGGTGGACAGAATACAGTCCCGTTTTTCCTGCAGCCTGACGGAAGCTCAGAGGGCAGACGCAGTACCACATTGAAACTCAAATGTACATGAAAGAGTGACAAACCCACGAAACCCTAAATAAGCAAATTCACATAAATGATGTGTTCTTCTCATTTTTTAACTTTATTTTTCAAAAATTTTATTTGCCTTTATTTCACTTTTAATTTATTCCTGTGCCATAAGTTTTTGTTTCTTCAGTTTCTTCTGGGATGCCTTTTTCTTCTGTGCAATTTCCTCCTCTGGTTTAGGAACAGTTTGTTCCTTTTCAGTAAGGATCACCTCAGTGTGGCGGGGTGGGGGTGGGGGGCGCTCCTGTATGAATGAGTCTCCACTCCTGAGTTCTCTAAGAACAGTGGTGCACCTTGGGTGCTTTGTTCACCTGGATATTTTTTTTTTTACGTCACATTTGTGTATTTTTTTTTAAAATTTAACTATGGTTATATTACATATTTTCATCATTGGATCCGTTTAGATTAATAGATACAGGTATATAAGATTGATCAAACAATTAAACATTAACACTTTCAATAAACATTAATTTTTTTAACAGTTGATACACTGCATATTGTCCTCACAATAGTAATACAGAGCACAAGGTGTGGGCTTGACACATCTTCTAATTGATATTGGTAAGAGAATAAAATTCTTCTCTTTGAACTAAGAGGAAGCAGATGTATACAGAGTCCAATGTTCCACAATTGCAGTGGGCCACCAGTGAAACTGGCCACATTGGAGACTATTGATCCAAGCCTCCTACAGCTCATGACACCAATCTGGCTCTGCGTTTCATGCCTCGTGATTAAGTTTTTCCGCTGGGTGATCAAGGGCAAGTTAAAGCAAGACCTGTATAACAAAACATTCATCTTTTGTATCTTCCAAGGTCAAATCCCCTCAGGATTAACTTTGGAACCATGTACAGTGCTTCACCTGGCTCTGTTTAATAACTAGAAAATCTGCATGTAAACCTTAAGTTCAGCATTACTCTCTGCATTTTAAAGCATGTGCAGCAAAAATTCAGCACTCTTTCTGGGCCACTAATCCTGCATCCATCCAGCCCCACTGTTTGGTCTGGCACCCTACCAACTCCACCATTGTAACACCAGAGTGGCACACATTGCTTCTTTAATATGCTATCCTTCAGACACTGGATGGCCTTTTGTATATGCATACCCTTGATGGCCTGGGCAGTTTCGTGTGTGTTCTTGAAGTGAACATGAAGATTGGAGTTGGTTTATTTACATGGTTTTGTGGAGTTTTCTGGGTCAAGAGAGTAGCAAACCATTTTCATAGGTCACCTCAGGCTGTTCACAGGAAGAGTTAACTTCTTTAAAGACTACTGACTGTTTTAAGAAACAGTAATGTAGTCTGTAGTGTACAGCATATATATATATATATATATATATATATATATGTACAATATATAACTAAAACTACAAAGGATGGGCAGGGTAATAGAATAAAAAGTTTTTATGCTATTTGGGAAATGCTACAATTTTATAGAAATTTAGAATGCAGTAAGTTAAAGATGCATATTGTAAGTACTAGTGCAACCATTTAAGGTGTGGATAATAAGCCAGAAGACACAATATGAAATAATAAAAATACTTAATCCAACCAAAGAGGAAGACATGGCAAGAAAGGAGAAGAATAACAAAACACTTGCGAGCGTGAAGTAAGAGGATTTCAGGGTGAAGCCAGACCAGACTTACAGTGAGACCTTGCCTCAAGAAGGAAGGAAAGGAAGGGTTGTGTAGTTAATGTAGTAGAATTAAATCTATAGCAAGAGTTCTGTCAGATGTAAATAGGCTTTGTAGAACGATTGTGAGGACAATATGCAATATATCAACTTTCAAAAAACAAGAAAGGGGAAAAGAAAAAAAAAGCAATGTTGATTTAAAAGTGTTAATGTTTGTTTGATCAATCTTATATACCTATATGTATTAATCTAAACTGATCTGATGACGAAAATATGTAATATAACCATTGTTAAATTTAAACAATAAAAATATTAAATTAAAAAAAGATGTAAATAGGCTAATCACTGTTTAAAGATAGATGTTGACAAACAATAAGAAAGCAGTATACCAACAATATGCTTTTTACACAGAATTCACATTAAATCTGCATAGTGTAAAAATAAAAAATGAGTAAAACACATAGGTAAACACTAATATTTAGAAAGTTAGTGTGGATGTATTAATATGAAGCAAATAGATTTTCAAAATAATAAAGGGCACTTTGTAATGTTAGAAACATCAAGTTATCTGGAGTCATAGTAGTCCTAAATAAAAGCATTTAAAATCCTAACTTACAAGCCGGGCGTGGTGGCTCACGCCTGTAATACCAGCACTCGGGAGGCTGAGGCAGGACGATTGGTGTGAGTTTGAGACCAGCTTGGGCTACAAAAGTGAGCTCAAGGCCAGCCTCAACTGCATAGCGAGAACCTGTCTCAAAAAGACATAAATAAATAAATAAATAAATAAATAAATAAATAAATAAAAAAAATAAAAATAAAAATAAAATAAAATAAAATCCTAACTTACAAATAAGTTTGGGGGAGATAGCACAAGGTCCTGAGTTAAATCCCTGGGACCGCAAAAACAAAAACAACAAAAAAAATGACAGCTTGCCAAATAAGTTGACATACTGAAGGAAGGAATATATAATTCCTCATAGTTTGACAGTTTTCTCTTAGTGTTTGATAGAGCAAATAGCCAAGAGGAAAAGATAAAAAACAAAAACTAAAACAAAACAAAACAAAAAACCCAAGAAATCTATTGCAAAGGTAAATAATTTTATTAATCAACTCTACCTAATTGTTATACATAGAGCACTAAATGCTTATATTTAAAAGTTCAATGATTTAAAATTGCTGCTATTGCTTCTACATTAGATAAGAAGGGGAAAATGTACTCAGAACAAGCAGAAAGAATAACAAAGGAAAGAGTAGATATTAATGAGTAGAAGTATATAAAGCTAATGAAACCAACAGTGACTCTTTGAAAAAATTAATAATTAAAGATTTATGGCTCATCCAATCAGGAAAATAAAGAGGATAAATTTTCAGTAATTGGAACAAAAGAAGTGGTATTACTACAGATTGTACAGATATTGGAAGGATAAGAACAAAATATTGTGAAAATAATCATTTCAATAAATTTGACATCTTAGATAAAATAGACAAATATTTTGAAGGTGATACAATACTAAAATTGACAAAAGAATAAATAGAACACATGGGCAGTCAGATATGAGTTAAAGAATTTAAAATCTTAATTAGCAACTTCCATGAAGCACATTTTAGGTCCAGATGGTTTGGCTGTGAAGCCATATTAAGCTTAAGTAAGGAAGGGTTCATGTCACCTTTATAGAAACTCACTCAGAAAATGAGCAAGAGGACTTCCCTTACTCACTCCCGTGTTGTGACTTGCTGTCAGATCTGCTCAGAGGCATGTGGAGGGCAGAATGCTTTGGACCAGTAGCACATGTGCGCTAGTATAAAATATGAGAACAAGACGTTACTCGAGTTACCTTTATCAGTGTATATAATAAAGCACAAACAGCTCAGGCTTAAAGTAGATATAAGTTTTATTTTGACCACTGAAAATCTGCCATTGGAATTTACCATATTAGTAAATTAAGGGAGACCTAGCATATTATATCAGTTGTTGAAGAAGTATCCTTTGACAAATTCAGCACATATATAGGTTGGAAGTACTTCATAAACTAAGGTTCAGAAGTATTTGGTTTGAGGAAGGGCAATGTATAGAAACCCTACAGTTAATGTCACACTTTGGGGGAAAAGTCTGATCATTTTTTCCAACATGGGCTGGGTACATATGTGCAATTTGCCATTGTATTTATTATTTTTCTTGCAGTTCTAATCTGAGCAATAAGATATAAAAGAATTAAAGGAATAAAATAGGGAACTGGAAATGAAGAGGTAGAATTGTTATTTTCATATCTATATTTTTTTTTCCCTATATATTTAGTACAGGGTCTAAGGGTCTCACTACACAGATTGGGCTCTCAGTGATCCTCCTTTTTTTCAGCTTCCTAAGCACTAAGATTACAGGCGTGCACTACCATACCCAATGTGTGTCACTCATTTCAGTGCACCCTAAGGGTGGGACCAGTAGAGCACACCGAGGATTGAACCCCAGTTGCTGTGCCCTGCCTAAGCAGGTGCTTTAGTCTGCTGAGCTGTCTGACCAGGCCTCATAGCTATGTTTGCATGGTACTCATATAAATAAGAAACCCTAAAAAATCTACCACGCCAATGCGGTTCTTTGAACTAGTAAATTACATTACCAAGGTTCAAGTAAGATGCTACTTAATATTTAAAAAGTATATGTAATTTCTCCATATTAGCACCTAACACTTTGAGAATGAAAGTTTGAAAATCATGTAACAAAATATCTCCACTAATTGATAAATTTCTAAAAATGTAATACCTACCTAAAAAAAATAAAACAAATAATTAGAGAGGGGTACCAACATTATCAATTGGAAGAGTCAATTCTTGTTAAGCTATCTATTTCTCCCAATATTAATTATAGAAACTTTTTATAAAAATTTAGAAACTTTTTATAAAATATTTTAAAGTGGATTAGGTCTAGCATGGACAGTACTTGGCCTAAAAGAATAAAGTCAGAGGCTATAGGCTACATGTTTTAGCCTATATAGTAGTATTATATGAGAAAGTTGTTAGTGTAAAGATAGACAAAGAGATTATTGGATGATAGTAGATAAACTGGAAATATTTCTAAACAACATGGGAACAGGTTTTTTTTTTTTTTTTTTTTTAAAGCAAGATTAAAAAATGATTTCATAGGAAAATAAAATCCTCTTTCCTTAAAGAAAATGTAGCAGAATATCTTCTGGCCTTTGGGGCAACAAATTTTTAGATGAGATCAGAAATAACTAACTGTAGCATGAAAAATTGATAGAAGATGAATTTCACCAAAATTAAACCTTGTGCTCATCAAAAGGTTATACTGTAAAATATGCCATAAGAGTACAACACATATTTCTCATGCCACACAATTGTCTGAAAAGGGTCTCATATCATCGATCTTTAGGCAATTACAAAACCACAATCAGATACCATTCTTTACCTGCTACAATGGCTGAAGGTAGAAAAAGCCTGACCATAACAGATGTTGGTGAGAATAACTCGAATTTATATAATGTTTTTGTAACATGAGACAGCTGCTTTAGATTACTGGTCCAGCTCTTGTTCATGACTCAACATATATCTCCCCAGTGATCCAGCAGTTCCACTCGCAGACTTTTACTCAAAAGAAATAAAAATTGACACCCATACACACACTCTTATGAAAATTTTTCTAACAGCTTTATTCTTAAATAACTCTGAAGTGGAAACAACCCCAAATGCTTGTGAGCAGGTGAATGAATAATCTGTAATGCAGCCATATACTGGGATAGTGCTCAGCTAAACTTCTGGTATGTGTACCATCAGGGAGCTCAGAGCCATGAACACAGATCATATGAATCCAGTCACACAAGAAAATGCTTTCTGTGACTTCATTGGTGCTGATTCCTTGGGCAGGAAATCTCATCTATTCTAAACACATTCTAAAAGTTGACTAAGGGTGAAGTTGGTCTGGGATAGGTATGATCTGGGAAGGACTTCAGTTTTCTGGCTACTTTAGTTTTACCTGAGATTTTTCATACTTTACTGCTGATATTGTGGGAAAGCCCTTAGTACTGGGAAGACCAGGATAGGCATTTCTACCTTGATGAATTGTGTGTACTAGAAGGGTATGGCTTCCATGGCTGTGGACAAACATAAGACATCATCAGCTGCATGCTTCACACTTGTGCCTTTCATTGTATGTGAATTATATCTTGATTTCTGATGCTCCTGTGTAAAACTATATACTGAACTGAAGAGTGCACTAATTTTTACTTGAAGTCTGGAATGATGTGATGGGTGTTAAACATTTTAGTCATTCTTAAACAATGAACAGGGTTTTACCATCTAGCCCTTGGGAGGAGCAGGGAAAACTCAATGAATTTCTGATGTACTCTCTAAATTTTGAGCTCTATGAAATCTGGGAAAAGCCAGAAGTCCTGTTTTTCTTAGAGACTTTTATGTATTGCATGATCTGGACCACAGCAAAATTAACATGCATTTTGGGCAGCATTTGCAGTATATGGCAGTGATGTGACATTGTGGATTATGTTTCAGAACTTTTTGTTTGTTTATTTATTTTTATGGCCGGCTCAGCCTGCCCTCAGGGCAGGGCTGGCGCAGCATGTGGTGCCGGGGATCGAACCGCAGTCCCTGCAGCCACCTAAGCTTTCCTAAGCAGGTGCTTTAGACCGCTGAGCCATCCTGCCAGGCCCGACATTGTGGATTATGAATTGTTTTCATTTGCTCACATGTGAGGGTTTTCTTTGTGCATGGTGACTGTTAGAGTTATGTTCTTCCTCAGAGATGGCCTGTTTAAACATATTTTCATTACAGATGAGGCCCATGGAGGTTATATGACTTGTCAAGGCTCATAGGACTTGTTCGTGACTGACCTGCATCTAGGTATCCTGGCTTCATAGCCATTGAAGTGTGGACAGCTGTGTGTTAGAAGTGGAGATGCAGGCTCATTTTAGTGCTAATGGAGGCCAAATGTGTGTCAAAAGATTGCTGTAGCTGGCACACACAAACAGAATTGAACATTCTGTTGTAAAATAAAGTATAAATAATTATGGGATTATTTGCTTCAGCAGTGGTCTATGAGTCTTTTTAGTATCGACAATTTCTGTAGTCTTTCATAGTGGCAATTCTTTTAAATGTTAGATTGTTTCCAAAAGAGATTGGGGAAGAAGTCTTCTTTAGTCAGGGAATAATACAGCCAGGGCATGTCCATGCGTGTGTGCTCAGCATGCCACTTCCACTCCAGACAGCCCTGGGGAGTGGGGTCACTATCTGTAGGTGTTTAGGAGCTCGCCTTGGGGTGTGTGTCATGGGTGGCAGAGGTGTGGCTGTGGTGTGGCCTTCTGGGCAAGAAATCAAAGCTTTCAGTCCTACTTGTTTTACCTATACATCCATCTGTCACCTGGCTTTGATTCCTTCTTCTCCTTCAGCCTTTGTGAGAGACTTGTTGCTCTTGAGAAGTTGTATGTCTCCCTTGGCTTCGAGTCCCCTGTCTTTGTCCACTTGTCATCTTAGCTCTACTACCCTAGTCAGGATGATAGCGGAATCAAATTAAACAAAAATAGAGGCTATGTTTTCTAAATACCACAGCATAATATAGATGTAATATGGAATCTATTTATTATTATTATTATTACTAGCACCATTTTCCTGGGGTGTACATGGGTCTCAGCTGACTTTTATTTAGAAGATCAGTTACCTCTGAGATTCACATTTTTCACAGAGTGGCCTGGTAATGTTCATAGGGACTGGATTGAAATGGACGAGGCCATGCCATCCCTGCCTGAGCGCAGAACTTGTCTCTTCTGAGGAGCAATTTCTTTGTAGCCTGTTACACAATAAATGATCCAATCTTAGACACTTCCGCTCTGAGCTAGGTGGAAAATAAACTTCTCTGAGGAGGACAGGGTGTAATATTGCATTATTAATAGAAGTAACAGCATCACACCTCTTGAGACAGAGTATTTGCCCTCAGTCCTTCCAGTCTCTGTCCCCTACCAGAAGGGACAGCTCAGTTCTGTGGGGAGTGGAGGCTCAAACATTGTGATGTGGGCTGGTGTAAGGGAGAGTTTTTATCATGGTAGAGCCTTTTCAAGTTCATTTATTAAATTTTCCTAAATAAGAATTTGGAGTTTTAGTGACCGCTAAAATGTAGGACTCACTATGCCAGCATCTGATCTTAAATTTGATCTGTGACTTACTTGGTTAGTGGTCTTGAGCACCATCTTACGCCCATCTTCATATGGAAATAACATTGATCTTGCAGGTTCATTAAAGTACATGATTGAAGGTTGAGTATGCAGTGACTCCTTTAGTACTCGACACCAGCTAGATAGCTGAACACCAGTGGCTGTTGTTTCTTTTGGATGCATTATGCACTCTGTTGTGTGCCACATGGGTCAGGCCTGTGCAAAGACCAGCTTTATGCAGCTGGCCTTTCACACTTCTCCAGGAGGTGACTTGCTGCCTCATGTCCCAGGACAATGTGCCAGCCTATTGCCTTCTTTATTGCCAGCTTTCTGACCACTAGCCTTCTCAGTCTTGGCACCATCTGTCATAGTATTGGCCACAAGATAAGCATCAGTACTTCACCGAACTGTCCATAGAGACTGTGCTGGGATGATGTGGGAGGCTTGCAGCAGGAGCTAAGAAAGAATAAATAGCTCACTATTCATTAGACCAGAGTAGGTGAATCAGAAGTCTTTGTGTAGGTGAGTGGGAGAGGCAGTTCACTTTCCCAAAGGTCAGTTGATGACAGCAGGAGCAGAGGAAGGCCAGTGCAGGGAGAAAGTGGGAGCCAGAAGACAGGCATCTGAGGGACATGCTGAGGGGTGAGGCAGCCCAGGGGTGTGCAGGAGCTGCGTGACACGTATCCTTCATCTTATCTGAAGAATTCAAGGCATGGAGCAGAGAAACAGCTAGCCTGTCTAACTGCTGCCTGGTGCCCCACTCATGGAATTGGGGTGTAGGCTAGCCTGCAGAAGTGTGGAGTTCAGGGGTAAGGAGAATGGGCTTTGGGGGCACATGACTTGGGGTGGAACTTCAGCTCTGCCATGGTGAGCAAGTCATGGGATTTTTGTTAATTGGGACCCCTTGTAGGTTTGTTGTGAGGATTAAAGTAAGAAGTTGTCCATCACTGGTTTAAAGCAGTGCTGGGAGCAAGCAGGCCTGCTGGCTGCAGGGCTGGCGCTGCTCCTGCTGCCTGTCTCATTCTCTGCAGATGTGTTATGGTACACACTCTTTCTTTGTTTAAATAAGTCCCTATGCTGACCTTCACATGTAGGAAGGCAGTTAGCAAACAACCAAACATTATCGGGCATCCTGATGCTGCAGCGGGTAGGAAGAGTCTGGAATCGGGATTGGTCTGAGTTGCTCTGCTGTCCTTACCGGAAAGTGGTGGAAAGTAATGTGTTTATAAAGCAGTGTGTTTCTACTTCAGTTTTGTTTGGGAAGGCCAGTGTCATTCACACTTGTATACAACTTATGTTCAGGGAAGTACACTAGGTGGAAGGAGAGCATCTATTACAGTATCATGTCACAAAGACACCTGCTCTTAACATTTTGACCAATTTCTCCAGATTAACTCACTCCTGTAATTAGATGTATGCTATCTGTTCCTGCTCTTTTAAAAATAAAAATAAAATATTAATATTTTACAAATTAAAATATGTAATTAATGTTAGTTTTCTGTATCAAGACATACAGTTTTCTTTATTTCTGTTTTTACAAATTGTACATCGTATCCCATGGTATAGATACAGTGCCGCACTCCCTTGATGTCAGCTCAGAAATCTATGGATTGGTTTCAGCTTTTCTTTTTTAAATAGTTTTTTTTTTAGTAAACATTCTTGTGTCCATAAATCTCTGTGCTTGTGTGGAGAGCTTTTATAATGTAGACTGCAATGCATTTTTCTCTTAATATACTGTTATGGAATTTTTCTCCCCAACTTACACTCCTGAAAGAGTGAGCAGGCTAATTTCTTCCTTCATAGATGGCATCAAAGTTATTTGTTGTTGTTGTGGTTTGCAGTTTGGTAGGCATGAGATGTTTAAATATTATTTATATTTTCATGTCTTTTAATCTTAAATAATCTAAAATGTCTTTCTCTATGTTTGTTGAACGTTTACCTTTCCTCTGTGTGTTCCCCTATATGTGATTGTATCCAGTTAAAAGACTTTTATTAATCTTGTTTTATTGATTACCAGGAACTTTTGTGTGCTATATAGTTTAAACTATATTTTATATTTTAATATAAATTATATTTTTATTTTAATGCAAATTACTTGGTGACTTTTGTATGTGTTTTCATTTTGGTATAGAATTACTTTGTTCTTAGTAGCTTTGGAGTGTTGTGTGTTGTTTTGAAAGTTTCCTTAATTCAGATTATATAAATATTCTCCTTGACATTCTGCTAATAGATTTATAAGTTTATACTTAGATTATTTATTGTACTCGTTTATGTTTATGTATACTATGAGATTGAAAACTGATTTTTTCAACATAAAAATCTAAAAGGCAGTATAATTTGTCACACAAATTTAGTTATAACTGTTAAAATTAATTTTTAGTTCTTTACTTATGTGGCATTATAACGAATGCACACAAAAGTTGTAAGTAATTTCCACATCTTAGTCTATATTTTTAATTGTCTATCAGTGCTTTCCAACATGTAGCACAATTGCATCTGTCTGTGTCAGGTTCCCTGCAGCCTTATCAGCATTGCATTCTCCCTCCCTCTCTCCCTGCCTCTCTTTTTCTCTGCCTTGCACACTCCCTCTCCTCTTCCTTTGCATTGTATTCTGTGCTAAGCACTGTGCTAGATACTGAACACATAACAAGAAAGTAAAACTCTTGCTTACAGTGTTTATATTTCATCAGGGACAGATAGGCAATAAGCAGAAATATTCAGAGTGGAAGATGTACCCAGTAATGCAGACAAGAAACAAACGTGCCAGGTGATAAGCACTATGAAGAAGCATAGAGCTGCATCAGATCCAGGGCGGGCCGGTGGCTGCTGTGATAATCCAGCAGTCCCTATCAGGTTCTGGATATGTTGTGAAGGTGAAGAATTGCTCTGGTGTAGATATGGCTGTGCAAAGATTTTTGTCCTGAGAGGCCGAGGAAATGGAGATGCCATGCCCTGAGATGGCAGATTTGAGGAGAAGCAAGTTTTAAAGTTTTTTTTTTTTTCATAAGTTAGCAAGTACAAAGTATAGATAAATGCAAGATACTTTTCACTATTCTTTTCCAGCTGACATTGTTTTGATCATACCTGTGATAGTTTCTTCCCCACCTTTCCCTCCCCATGTGAAACTAGAAATAATTTTAGATTCTATTGCTTTTGATTCAGACATATATCATGTTTTTCTGTAATAAATTTTTCAATTTATTTTGTTTTAGTTCATGTATTTGTCTATGGATTCTACAGGGTCTCACTATATAGATCAGATTCATAGTGATTCTCCAGATTTCAGTGCTGGGATTACAGGTGTGTGCCACCATGCTCAGTCTCAGTCGCAGTCTCAGTGCTCCTTGGGGGCAGGGCCAACATAGCACGCCAGGGATTGAACTGCGGCCTCTGTACTTTGCCTAAGCGGACACTTTTGTCCACTGAGCTATCTGGCTAGGCCTGTAATTAATTTTAGATTCTTAAGAAGTTGCAAAAAAAAAAAAAAAAAGATATATCCCATATACCTTATATCTAGATTTCCCTATAGGGTTAGAACATTCAGGTCTGTAGCTGGAATATTTAGAAAACAAATATCGAAAAGAATGATTTAAGTATCAAAATAAGACTCCTTGGTATTTTAAACTATGTCCAACTTTCTCACATTGATTGATTGATTGATTGATTGATTGATTGATTAGTTGTACCGGGGATTGAACTCAGGACCTTGCACTTGCCAGGGAAGCACTTATTCCACTGAGCTATCTCCCCAGACCCCTCTCACTTTTTTGAAAAGCTATGTGTCCATCACACAGTGTCTGCTTGCTGTAGAGGCAGCGTGATAGACTGGGGGAGGTGCTGAGAGAGGTGCTGCCCCACCAGAGCCAGGCTTGGCCCCCTTTTTGCCTGCACAGTTCATAATTCAACATGGCTATCAGCGTGATATCTCAGGAGTTCTCAGAAAGAAGAGGGCTGGGTAAAGCCCTGTTCCCTAGGTAGAGAGAGATAGCACAGCCAGTGAGGTCCATGCTGTTGGCCGATAAGAAGGGTGGTACAGCCCAGAGGGATGCCATTTCCCGAGGCCTTCGGCTTTATCCTTTTCCTGTTTGTCACCATCATGGGAAGTATAGAGGAGACTTACTGTGGAGAGCCAGGGGTGGAGAGTCTTTGTGAATGGCTCCCATGGCTGTAGCCAACACCACACTTATCCTGAGACTGCCTTTGGTTCGGTCATGAACTCTTGGGTTTCAAGAATGCTGAATAGTGGAATACATTTTCTACAGACCAGCCCTCACCTGTTGGCTTATATCCCTGAAAGAATCAGCCTGATTTTTGTTGTCTTCCCAGTGATGAACGTACTATGTGCCTCTGCAGGCGAGGAGCTGTGCAGGGCCCAGTTGGTGATGGAGAGGAGCAGGCTTGCTATTAATTCTGTGGTTAGCGCACAGTGCTGGCTCCAGATGGCCTCCGGTTGCGACCTAATAGCCTGTCTGGGATACATATTGCTTCACTTCAAGAAGTGAGCCATATTTCAGTTCAGTTTGGCATGTTATTAAATATTTTATGATACTGTATGTTCATATAAAACTATTAAATGTTATATGTTAGTGCATCTAAAATAGTATTAAATATTATTTAGAGAAAAAAATTAATTCTCTTTAATAAGTATTATATATAGTGGCTGATTTTATGGATTTCTTTATGATAGCCATCCTTACTGGGGTGAGGTGGTATCTAAGTGTTGTTTTGATTTGCATTTCACGAATAGCTAGCGATGGGGAGCATTTCTTCATGTATTTGTAGGCTTGCTGTATTTCTTTCTCTGAGAAGTGAGTGTTCATCTCAGATGCCCATTTAAGAGTCTGATTTTATAAACATAAAAATAGAGATTGAATAGTGAAAGATATTCAGTATTCAGTATCAACAGTTGGTCAGTTTCTTTTTCATCTTGAATTTTTAAAGTTCTGATGGTTCGGGCCTGGTGGGATGGCTCAGTGGTCTAAAGCGCCTGCTTGGGAAGGTTTGGGTGGCTTCAGGGACCGCGGTTTGATCCCCCGCACCACATGCTGCGCCAGCCCTACCCTCGGGGCAGGCTGAGCCGGCCATAAAAAAAAAAATGAGTGAATAAACAAACAAAGGTTCTGAAACAACAAAAAAAGTAAATAAATTAAAAAAAATAAAGTTCTGATGGGTCGTTTAATCCCTGTAGAATTTTCATTTCAAAATAACAACACTTGTAACATGATTTCACGTACTTATCTCCAAATAATCCTCTGTGAATTTGCCTTATTTTTATTCTCAGAGATGTGAAACCAAATTGGGAATAGTCATCATTGTATGTTCAACATTGTTTTTTGATATTCTACAAGTATTTTGATGTGCTACAAATGAATTGCCATTAGATGAACACAGCCCATAGATGGGTGACAGTCACCCAGAGGCACAACTGCAGCACCGCTTTTTATGCCCTTCTTTACTATGTGCTCTTCGTGGCTCTTTTCTCTAACCAGTGGGCCATTTTGAGTACACATTGGGCAGTTTGACAGAACTTGCAGTGTGTCTTCAGCAGAGCTGCTGTGCGGCTGCGTGTTGGTCAGGGGAGAGATAAAGCAGCAGTGTAGCTGTGCCATGAGGGGGTTATCTGGCCTCCACCGTAGCTTCCTATACACTTAGAATTTCAAATTATTTCTTTCTTTTAAAATACCTTGATTAAAATGCATGTCATTTACTCACTTAAGTTGTATAGCTCAGTGTCTTAACAGTCACAGTGTGGTTCAGCCCTCACAGCAGTCTCCCTAGAACTTTCCATAATGTCAGAATAATCGCAGTCCCTGATAATTGGTTCCCTTCCCCCTCCTGACCTGCTCCTTCCCTAGGTAACCACTGTTCTGTTTGCTCTCTGTACAGAGTTTCTAATTCTAGATGCATTTGGCTGGCTTCTTTCACTGAATGTAATATTGCCACAAGTATCAGTATGCTATTTTTATTGCTGCTGCATTCATCCAGCACATTTTGTTCAGCACTTCTGGATATTTGTATTGGTTCCACTTTCTGGCTATCACAAACAAGTATGTACAAGTTTTTGTATAGATGTATGTTTTTATTTGTACTGAGAATAAACCCAGGAAAAGAATTGCTGGATTGTATGGTGATTCTGTGTTGAAATGTTTAAAGAATCACCAGATTATTTTCCAAAGTTGGTGGCACCATTTTGCATTCCTGCTAGCAGAATGTAAGCATTCTCATTTTCGTACATCCTTGCCTATATTTGTTATTGTGTGTATCTTTTATTTTTTGTCTTTTTGAGACAGGGTCTCGCTATGCAGTCAAGGCTGGCCTTGAGCTCACTTTTGTAGCCCAGCCTGGTCTCGAACTCACACCAATCCTCTTGCCTCAGCCTCCCGAGTGCTGGGATTACAGGCGTGAGCCACCACGCTTGGCTATTGTGTGTATCTTTTAAATGATAACCGATCTGTATATTTTTCCTGAGGGAGATTTCTTAAAACAGTATTTAATTCTTTTTTTAAAATCAGACACAGACATCCTTTCTGCCTCAGTAATATGCCCCTCTAAGACTTTTCCCGAGGCCTGTGTGTAGCTGGTCAGTTACCTGGAAAGAAATGCTTCTCTACATGGGCAGCTATCACTGCTGTCTTGGATGCTTTGATAGCCATGTTTTTATTTGGATCTCTGTTGCTAAGCTGTCTTCATGCTGGGACCAGCCCTGTCACCTTTCTGGGATAGTTGTCACCACCTTAGAAGTCACTCTGCCTTCTTCTCTCACCCGATGCCCAAGCATTCTCAACCACAGAATGCCCCTTCTTTTCTTAAGTTCTTTCATGAGTCTTCATTGTGCATAGGTGGTACTTTGTCTCTGGAGCTCAGCTCACAAGGCTTCCCACCTGAGCTAGCCCGTCTTCCTTGTCTCTTCCCTTCTCTCTTCTCTGCATGACTTGCTTTTCACTACTTGGAAGAAACCCATGAAGTTCCCAGTTCTGAGTCTGAGTCCCTGCAGACTCAGCCTAGAGTTACTGCACACATACCTGCCCTGGCTGGAAGCCTGAAGATGGCTGGGGACACTTCACACACTTGTGTTTCCTCCTTTGGTAGGCCTGTTCTCAAACCTGTGATCCCCTCTGTAAGGGAAGAGTTGCTTCCTTTCCAGAGCCTTCCCAGCCTGTCCACAGTGACATCATGCTCGCTGTAGGCTGCTGTTCACTGATTTTTTTTTCCCCATTGATGTCTAATTTCTCTGACCCTTGGATCCAGCATGATGATGAGGCTCAAACCCAGAGTCCAGATAAGTCCCTGTGCCACCACAGAAGTTCTGATCACCGAGAGTTTTCACCAGAACTCAGGCATTTGAGCATCCCAGCTAGTGGCCATAATAGCTTCAGTCTTCCACAGTCTCAGCACAGTCAGTGTGAGGATGAGATTGTACCACCAGAAAACATGCTGATTCCATGGTGTATATTTCTCTGAACTCTGAAAGAATTAGGTTTTCTTGACTGCCCTCAGACTTCATGAGGAAACTCTCCAGCCTCATGCTGCTACCAGATCTTTCTGGAAAGGAGTCAGCTTAAGGAAATGGGCAGTATCTTACAATGTGAAAGATCTTATGAATTTGGCCCACAGAGTTTGTGGCTATCAATACTTGTTTTAGTTTTGTGCTCACTCACTCAGCACACTCCCAAAGAACCTGCCTCAAGTTCTGGTCCTGGCTCTGGTGTTCTGTGGTATTCTTAGGCTTGCGATTGTGAGCTCTTTAGGGAATCAATATTGAGTAATAAGTGGACAGATTTTGTTGCTCCACAGACAACAACCAGATGAATGATCATATCTGCCTTTTATATTTATGTAGGATGAATTTTATAAACCACTGTCACTTATTTTTTCTTCTCCTTTGGCTTTTTCTGATTCAATACATAGACATTCTTATCTCTATTGGGGAAGTGGGGAAAATAAGACTCAGAGAGGGATATATCAGCCCTCTCCGTTGAGATATAACAGCCACTGTTCAAAAGAAGTGGCATTTGGCATAAACTTTAAGTGCTGTTTCCCTGTACACTAACCATGTTTTTTTATAAATTGCATCAATGTAAAAACAGACATGCATTTTTATGAGTTCTAGCACACATAGATTCATGTATGTGTCACAGTCAGGGTAAACAGCTGCATTACTTTTGAGAAACTTCACTATGTTGCCGTTTATCGTGCCTCCAACCCACCCCAGCATGTGAGATCTTTTGACACTGGTGGTTCGTTTCCAGAGTCACATAAGTGCAGTAATGCCACATGTCACTTTTTGGTTAGTGGCCACTCTCATTGTGGTTTTGAGGTCTGTCCATGTGGCTGGGTGGAGCAGCTATTCTGTCCTTTGTCTTGTGGAGTGGCATATCATTGTACAGAAATACCACTATTCATGTGTCCTTCATGGAGGTGAAGAACACAGCGGTTGCTGCCGGTCTTTTGACATTGTGAACACAGCTGTTGCCAATACTTGGGTACAGCGATGTAGGAAATGTACATTTTCACTTCTCTTGAGTGGATACCTACAAGTGAGATTACTGGGCTACCTGATCAGTGTATTTTTAATTATTTAATTTGCTAGGAAATGGCCAAGATGTTTCTAGAGGGGCAGTAGAGGTCTTCATTCCAACTAGCAGTATTTAAGAGTTCCCTTTGCTCAGCTTCCCAATTGGCTTGGGCTATTTATTTATTTATTTATTTTTGCAGGACTGGGGATTGAACTCAGGTCCTTGTGTTTGCCAGGCAAGCACTTATTCTACTGAGCTATCTCCCCAGCCTGGCTTGGGCTATTGATTTGTTCTTTTTAAATTTTAACCACTATAATCGATTTTATGACTATGGAAGTAGTATTTTATCATGACTTTAATTTGTGTTTCCATAGTAGTGAAAGACAATGAACATTTCTTCATGTGCTTTTTTTGGTGTGTGTGCATGTGTGATCCTTAATAGCCTTTTGGAGAAGTATCTTTTCCAGTCTTTTTGCCCAATTTTTCATTGTTTTGTTTTCTTACTGTTGAGTTTTGAGTTTTTCAAAATTATATGAAACTTTTGTCTTGTTTATAATTTTTTAAATGTGTTTAAGACAGGCTTTACAGGGTCTCACTACATAGATTGGACTCATAGTGATTCTCCTGTTTTCAGCCTCCCAAGTGCTGAGATTACAGGCACATGCCACTATGCCCGGTCTCAATCGCAATCTCAGTGCACCTGGGGCCGGGGCTGGCATGCTGGGATCAAACCCCTGTTCCTGTGTCAGCCTAAGTAGGTACTTTAATCCACTAATTAATGTAGATTCTTAGTTCATCTCTGGCTGGCCCTTATAAATGTTTTTGATTCTATAGTTTATTATTCATTCTCTCCACAGTACCTTTTTAAATATAATGATTCTTCTTTTATGAGCTTTTTCTTTTCTTTGGTCTTTTTGAGATAGGGTTTCACTATGCAGTTCAAGCTGGTCTTGAACAAACTTTTGTAGCTTAGGCTGGCCTCACACTTGCAGTGGTCCTGCTGCCTCAGAGAGCTGAGATTACAGGTGTGCACCACCATTCCCAGCCTTTGCGGTATCTGTTACAGACCAAACTATTTTAACTTCATTGAAGTCTAACTTACCAGTTTTGTATTCATAGGTCCTGATTGTATACACATTTTTTAAATGTTTTCTTCAGAGTACAACTTTATTTTGCACTTATATATGTATTTTGACTAACTTTAGGTTATGTTTTTCTTCCTATTCTTGCTTATTTTCCTCCCGGGAATGTATGACTAGTTGCTTCTGTATTATCTAATGAAAAGACTATTCCTTTTCCATTGACTTTTCTTCTATCAAATCATTTAACTCTATTTTCAGATATCTGCTCTATAGAACCATGTTCATATTCTTTTACAAATATCGCGCAGTCTTGGTTAGTGTACCTGATACTAAAACTTAAAATTTGGTGTAATCCTCCAACTTTTTCCTTTTTTTTTTTTTTTTTTTTTCTGAATTATTTTGTCTATCCCAGTTTCTTTGTAATTCCACATAAATCTTCAGTTAATGTTACCTATAACTTTAAAGTGTTTCTCTAGCATTTTAACTGAATGAAGGTGTTTTAAATTTATAGATTAATTTAAGAAGAATTGATAAGCATATTGTGCTTCCTAATCTATGACTGGACCCCCTGTTTGTTTATTTGGTTTTGTTCCTTAGCACTTGGTCTTCTTCACTCAGAGTGCTTTCTCTTTTGTACTTTTTCTGACTTCCTATCTGCAGCACAGCATGGTCCTGCGCATCCGAGAGGCTGGTGCGCCGGCATGGCACGCTCGTTCCTTCCATCCCCAGCTTCTCCCCTCCTTCTTCTCTTGGTCCCACTCCCGTTTCATCATGTAGACAATGTGAAGAATGAGATTAAGTACATTTTTTAAATTTCTAGTTTATTTAGTAATTTTTAAAATTAGGAAGGGCATGTGAGTTCTATCAAATGCTTTTTCCATACCTAAATACATGTGGTGCTTTATTTCTATATTCATGAGGAATATTTGTGATGAATTTTATTCTTTGTCCAGTTTTGGTATTATATAGTTTTAGTGTTTGTAAAGTGTTCCTTGTATTGTCTATTTTCTGAAGAAATTATATAGAATTATTTTACTTTTAAGATGCTTGATACAATTTGTCAGGGAACAGTATGGAAGTGGAGACATCTTCAGTGTTTTTTTTTAATGAAAAAAGTGCATGCAACTTTATAGACTGAGGGTGTTAGAGAGTCCTTATTCTATATATATATTTTTTTTGATAGATTTTGCTAGCTTGTAACTTTTAAGAAATTGCTCCATTTCATTGACATTGTCAGATTTATGTAGGCAGAGTTCTTTGTAATATTTTCCTATTATCCTTTTAATGGCTTTGGTGGCTGAAGTGATATTCTCTCTTTTATTTATGATATTTATTATGTCATTATGTCATTTCTTTCTTTGTTATTGCTTCTAGAAGTTTACTGGTTACACACTGCTGATCTTTTAAAATCTTGTTTTTTTTTAGCTTACTGGTTTTTTTTTTTTTTCTTGTTTTCATTTTCAAGGATCTCTGTGCTTTATTTTCTTCCTGTGCATCTTTTGAGTTTATGTTCCTCTTTTTGTGCTTCTGAAGATTGAAGCTTATTGATTTGAAACCTTTCTTTTCCTCCAGTGCAATCATTAACTTCTATAAAATTTCCTCAAAGCACTGATTTAGTTGCATTCCACTAATTTTGGCATGTTGTACTTCATTTCTGTTCACTCCAGAATTTTTCTAATATCTATTGAGCATTTCCTTTTGATCAGTGGGTTATCTTGAAGTATGTTCATTGGTTTCCACATATTTTTTAAAAATTATTTGTTTGTTACAGGCTCTTTCTGTGCAGTTCGGACTCAAAGTGATCCCCCTAACTCAGCCTCCCCAGTGCTGGAATTACAGGCCTGGTCCACCACTACCAGCACTGCAGTGCCCAGGTTTCCAGGGCTGGCACAGAATACAGTACTAGGGATTGAACTCAGGCCTTTGTGCTTGCCAGGCAGGCACTTAACCTGCTGAGTTATCTCCCCAGCCCAATTTTTCCACATAATTTTGAAGTATCATAGGTACCTCTCTCAACAACTCCCAGGCTGATCCCATTTTGGTCTGAGAACATCCTTTGCGTATTTCCTATTCCCTTAAGTTGGTTGTGGGTTACTTTTCTTTTTTTTTTTTTTTTTTCTCTTATGGAGACAGGGTCTCGCTATGCAGTTGAGGCTGGCCTTGAGCTCACTTTTGTAGCCCAGGCTGGTCTTGAACTCACATCGATCCTCCTGCCTCAGCCTCCCAAGTGCTGGGATTACAGGCGTGGGCCACCACGCCCGGCTTGTTGTGGGTTACTTTTCATGGGCTAGAATATGGTGTGCCTTGATGAGTTTTGTTGTGTATTTTCAAAATATATACCTTTTGCAGTTGTTGTATAGAGTGTTTACTAAGTGTTAGTCAGATAAATCTGGTTGGCAATATGTGTTTTTCCTGTGTTCTTGTAGATTTTTAAATTTATGATTTATAACTAGCTATTTTATCATTTACCAAGAGAAGAATGTTGTCTCCGGCTATAAGTGTTGTTTTGTCCATTTATCCGTTCAGTTCTGTTTTTCCTCAAGTAATTTTTGCTCTGGAGTTAAGTACACAGAAATTAATAATGTTACATATTCTTAGTAAGTGAATACTTTTACTATTACATATTATCCCTCTTTATTGCTCCCAATTTTCTGTTGTGTAGTATTCTCTGGTTTATACTTTTAATCATACAGAATTTAAATATATTAAAAAGAATTATCTTTAGCCAGGTATTTATCACTATTATCGCTCTATTTTCTTTCTTCTCATTCTATGCTTTCTTGTAGTATTACTGCTCTTTTCTCTGAAGAGACTTCTTTAACATTTGTTTTAGAGAAGGTTTGCTGAAAACAGTGCCCAGCTTACCATCTAGAACTTCTTCATGCACCGTCATTCTTGAAGGCCATTTCAATGGGTGTAGACTGGTAGGTGGCTATTTTGAAGGCTTTCAGCACTTTGAAATCCTCTGTCCTTCATTGTTTCTGACAAAATTTTCAGAGTTTTAAAAATTGTTCTTTCCTTTGCATAAAATGCATTGTTTGCCTAACAGCTTTTTCTTTCCTTCAGCTTTTTCCAGCTTTATGATGATGTTTCTAGGCATAATTTCTTTGCATTCCTTATATTTTAAGTTTGATGAGCTTTCTGAATTTGTGTTTGTGACTTATGCCAAATTTGTAAAATTTCCAGCCTTTATTTCCTCAAAAGTAACATGTTTTTTTTTTTTTTTTTCTTGGTATATGAATTTCCTATCACATGATTTGTAGGTGTTTTTTTTTCTTTTCTTTTTGGTTCCATCGGGCTACTTTTTTTCCCTAATCATTTCCTCCCCTTTTAGTTACTCTCCTTAGATGATTTATTTGTGAATCTATCTGTAATTTTTCTATTCTATTTCCTTTGTGATTCAAAGCACATTTTATGTGATTTCCATTAATTTGTAGATTTCAGGATCCCTCCCTCCATCGCCTGGAATATGGTTCTTGGGATATGGGGCATACATACTTGAAAATTATGAGCATTCTACTGTATTGTGGTAGTATGTTCTCTGAGTGCCAGTCCAATCCTGGTGGTCAGTGGTATTATTTATTTGCACGACCTCCTGTTTTATCTTCTGTCTGTCTGTTTTCCCATTACTAACATGGTTTACCGTGTGGTGAACTTTTTGTTTCTGTAATTTTCAGTTTCCCTTCATTCATCTTTAGACCTTTTTTTCTTTGCTGCAGTTTTTCTCTTGTTTCAGGTATGTTCACATTTATGTCTTGGGCTGGGTTTAAAGTCTTTTTCTGTAAAACAATAGGGTTCTTGCTTGTTACTTCTTCCCTCAGGAACTGCTGTTTTCCTGTGCTGGGGTGGGTTTTTTTCCCCCCGTTTTCTTTTCTCTAAAGTATGTTCTGCATATTTAAATATAATCTTGTGAAATATTGAAATCATTTTGGAAGAGAATGTGGATACATTTTGTATTTTCTTTTAGCTAATGGTCAATCCCTGGGGTTTTTGTTTTGTTTTGGATACAGACCCAAATGCCTCACATGGGCTGTGCTGCATGTCCAAGTTCACAGTATCTGCAGTATGTTTGGGTCAGTCCCTGTGTGCCACTCAGCATGTTTCCTTGACCCCAGGTTTCAAGCTCTGGGTTTGCTGCTTGGGGTCTGATTCCTTTTGTTGTACTCCCTGATGAGAGCAGGAGCTCATGTGGGTCTTTGTCCGTTTGCTTTCTCAATCTCTCTCCTGCCTCTTATCTCCCAGATGCTTTCCATGGAACTTCCATTCTGCTTGTCCCTGCTGCAGACCAGGAGACCATGGAGCTCCCATTCATTCTGTGGGTCTAATGTGAGACGAGTTGACTGGAAGCATGGGAACCAGGAGCATCAAAGTGGTGGGGGTGGTTCCCTGGCTTGGGACCTCAGCTGCTGGCCAGGGAGAAGTAGGATCCTGCACTCAAAGCACGACCTATGGCTGGTATGGGACCAGGGTGGAAAAGCAAAGGGAAAGCCAGTGATCCACCTGTTTCTTCTTTCATGGAACCTTTCCTACTAGTTGGTCTAGGAAAGAGGCTTCTGCAACTGTTTCTGTCATTCCCAGTGTACATCCGTGAGCCACACGGTGTCTCCCCAAGTCTCTAGGGCATACTCCCTAGCCCCAAGATATATACCCAAAGCCCCTTGGGCCCTTTTCATCTTAGGCTGCACAATGTTGAGCAACAGGCCTCATTCTCAGGTCAGAAAAATTGATTTGTGGTCCCCTACTTCAATTCACCTTCTGCAGTTTACTTTTAAGTCTTTAGCTCCATCCATCTTAGTTATGATTTGTAGATAGAATTCAGTTATAGTCAGTAGGAGAGACAGGATGGCTTGTGCTTACTCCATGTTTTCCAGAATTAGAACTCATCTTTTTTTTTTCTTCACATAAACCAATTCATGTCACTCATGTGCTTAAAACTCTGAAAATATCTTCCCATAATGCTTAGATTAAAATCAAGATTTTTCTATGACCTTTCCTTTGTCATTAATCTTATGTCACTCTGTTCCTCACTTACGCTGTAATCACACACTGTGGTTTAAGATTTTTGTATAATTATTCTTTCTGGAAAGCTCTTTTCTGAGACCTTCCTAGGATTATGTCCTTGTCATTTGAGGCTTCAATAACAGTCATTTCTTCATAGAGGCTCTTGTCAGCCACCAAATCTGAAGTCATTTTTAAATTTCTGTTGGTATTTTCAGGAGATATACTTTATTTTCAAAAACTATTTGTGTTATACTAGTTCTGTGCTCTGTTGCATATCACAGTGTAGTTTTTACACTAGCGGTTGCCATGACAGCTAGATTTATGCAGGTATAACCTGAGAGCACCTTGCTTCAGCCATACCAGTCATCTCTTCCTTTCTGGAATATTCTAAATGGCTCATCTGAGACTGCTCAGACTCCACTCTGCACAGTGTCTGTGTGAAGTATGAAAATTGATCCCACAGAGGAAAGCTTGACCAGTGGGAGCAAGAGTTGGTGGAAAAATTATCTCATCTTCTGTGTACACAGGCACGTAGTTCTAAAGAATGTTCTGTAGCCCCTCAGAAGGCCCAGAGAGGTGGAGCCCCAGCCACACCAGAGTAAACAATTTGGTACCACATGCCAGCAGCGTGTTGGTATTATTCTTTCCTCTTGCCAGTGTGTTCCCACCACCCTGCCTTGTGTGTTTTTCTCTAGTGTGGGCTCAATCTAAGCCCTTTGGCAGACACTGCTGTAGGGTAGGAGCTAGGTTAAGACAATAATGTTTCAATGACTTAAAAGTATTTCTTATAAAGTATTTCAGTTGTAAGAAACAACAGAATGCCAAGGAGCTATCAACATATTCACCATGCAGATTTATCAAATTTTAGCATTTCTCTATTGTATTTTCTGTAATATTGTAAAATTTCTGTATATTCCTCCCTAGAACCATTTGTCTTTCTCACTCACAAGGCATGATTGTTCTAAGTTGATATTTATGAATAATATAGAGTATTTTAAAAAATTGATAGACATATTACTGTATGTTACATTTTTGTACCTTATTAATCCAATGTTATTAACACAAGATTTACCTATGGTAAAATAGATAGTTGTGTTAAATTTGTTTTCACCTCTGCCTAGTTTCATTTAGGAACCATCCCATCAAATCCACCTTCCAGGTGATGTATGTATCTTGCTAAAAACAGTTCTTAGCTTTTATAAACCATGTTGTCATGAGCATCTTTCGGGAGTATGCAGTGAACAGCACCCTGCTTCTGTTCTCAGAAGTGGATCTGTTAGGACAGAGTTTGTTCATGCACAATGTGAGCCAATAGTCTGCACCTCCACTTGCAGAGAGCTACAGCCGTCGGCACCCTGGCCGCAGTGGATGAGACCTCCCACTTCAGCTGATGAAATCCAGCTTGGCACAGGGCCAAGACTCAAACAGTTGCCACAGATTGAGTAGCAAATTATATCTTAGAGTTTTATTTCTGTTTTTCTGGCTACTGGTTGGATTGAGGCTCTGTTCCTGTTTATTGATCTTTAGATTTCCTGTAATTTCAGTTGTCAATTTCTGTCCTGTGCTTAATTTTCTACTGAGTTATTTCTTATTGATTTATAGGCATTCTCCATAAATTCAGGATTCTAATTTGTCAGTCTAAAGTAGTGCAAATACCCTTTCATGAGTAATTTGTCTTGCTTTGGTCTTTAATGTTTTCTGTTAAAGTTCTTTATCCTGCGCCAGGCGTGGTGGCGCATGCCTGTAATCCTAGCACTCGGGAGGCTGAGGCAGGATGATTGGTGCGAGTTCGAGACCAGCCTGGGCTACAAAAGTGAGCTCAGGACCAGCCTCAACTGCATAGCGAGACCCTGTCTCAAAAAGACAAAAAAAAAAAAAAAAAGTTCTTTATCCTAATGCAGCCAGTTTTTTTTTTTTTTTTTTTTTTTTTTTTTTTTTTTTTTTTTTTTTTTCCTATTTTACATGTCTTCTAACTCATTTGAGAAATCATTCTATGTTTTTAGGTCATGAGCTGACCAACTATTTCTTTTTAAAGGTTTTATTTATTTGATTAAATGTAGGAAAATTTGTTAGAGAATAGAAAAGGGGAATAGGAATAGCTCCTGAGAGACATGGGTGGGAGGTCATGAATAGGTTGCCCCAAAGGATTTAAAATACCTTTATTTATGTACTTAGTATTTGATCTACTTCGGAATTCTTTTTTTTTTTTTTTTTGTGGTACTGGGGATTGAACTCAGGACCCTGCACTGAGCTATCTCCCTGGCCCCTCTACTTTGAGTTTATTTTGCTCATGACATGAGGAAGGGCACACTCTTCTGTCTGTCCATATCATCCTGTGTGCCCAGCACTCTTTATTATGTCTTTTAATAATCTGCATCGCTTAGTTGTACCTTCAGCTCCCTCATGTTCATGCTTCTGTTTCTGCTTCTGCTTCTGGGTTGCCTTTTCTTTCATTCATGTATTACTCTTCCACAGATCCAGGGCCATCTCCAGCTTTATAACAATTTTTGATACCCAGAAGGGCAAAGTTCTTCCAGAGATCTTTCTCATCATTGTTCTGTATTATATTTTTGGCCCTTTGAACAAAATTTAGAACAGCAAGTCACATTTGCCCCCAAGCCAGACTTGGGTTTTTTTTTCCTCCTCTAGAACTGGGGATCAAACTCAGGACCTTGCACTTGGCAGGCAGCCACTCGTGCCCCTGAGCTATCTCCCCAGTCCCCTATGTTGGGAATCTTTTATTGAATTACATTAAATTTTTGGGTCCTGTCCCCAGGACATGCTGAGCTGGCAACTGAGTCCAGGGGTGGTAGTCCATACCTGTAATCCCAGCACTGGGGAGGCTGAAAACAGGAGGATCACTATGAGTCTGAATTGTGTAGTGAGACTCTATACTAAATATATTTTTAAAAATTCGTTATTTCAGAAAATGATGACTTTTGTGTTAGTACTCTTCTGTGAAGGCTTTGGGTCTTGAGGGTTGGGCCCTCAGTGTATGAATCTTCGGGGTCTCTTCATGTTTATTTCATAACAACTTCTTTTTAGAAATACGAAGTTTTCATTTTTTGAACATAATATATTTCTATATTTATTTGTCTTTTTTACTATTTTTCCATAAAACTTTATAATACTTCACTTAAGTGTCTTATAATATTTTGTTACATTTATTCTTATATGCATTGTAGACTACATTAATATTATATATTTTATTAAAATTTTAACTTATTTTAGTGAACATATAGAAAAATTGATATTTATGTTTTAATCTTTTATTTAATAACCTATTTTTTTGCTAATTTTACCCCCCAGAAGTCAAAAAAGTTTACTGTATTATTTCTCTTACCACCACTACCACCATAGATACAGTATAATTTGCATGAAAGCAGAGATCTCGTCTTTCTTGCTCACTTCCACATTCCATGGACTTAGAACAGTGTGTAGCAGATAGGAGGGACTCAACTGATGGTGTTTTAGGTAAATTAAGTAGTAACATTTTCCATTCTGGACAGAGAAGGTGATGCCTGTCCACCATACTAAGATAGGTCACACACACTGCTTTCCCTAGCAGGGTGCATTTTCCTGGCCCCTGACCCTCTGCTCAGCTTGGCCCCAGTGTCCCACAGCAGTTGCTGCTATGCTGTGCAGCTGGACCTTTGCTCCCTTCTGTGAAGTCCAGCAAGTCTGCCCTACAAAGGCTGTTTTCATCCTAGTTCTTCCAGGAAGCTTTCTTGGACTCCCTGTTCTTCAGAAAGATGGAGCCTAAGAAACAAAAGCAAAAAGCAAACAAGACTTAAAAGTAAACTCTGTGTTCAAACAGAGCTTGAACCTTAAAGAAAATCAAAGCGATTTGGAAAGATACACAGAGCAAATGATATTATGTTGGGCCCCGAATGCACCCGCAGTCTGGGAAAGGGAATTAATTTATGAGTAACAGATAGAAAACAAAGGTCCACCAATACATCATTATGTCAACAATTAGAAGGAATAGAAACACTAGGTCCCGATGCCCCCACACTCAGACAGTGAGTCAGAACAACAGTGAGAACAAAAATGTCCTGAGTATTGATGCTGCTTATTCTGGTGCCATTTCCTACGTACTGAGTTCTGCATGTGAAAACAACATTTATTTGAGTCTTTTATTTCAGACTTAAAAAAAAGTCACCTCATTTTCTCCTGTCTGATAAATGTTGTATATGTTTCCATTGCTGGTGAAAGATTTTGCTGTGATTAAAGATTTCTTAAAGTTATGACACAGGCAGAATAGATCTTTATTCTTGGGGCCTCATTTTTCTGTGAGCTGACCTCTTGTACACAGCTGTCAGAACTAATGAGTGTTTTCCAGGTGCTGAAACTTGGGGCATTCACTGCCACCCAGAGCTCCAGAATCAGCCCACACGATCTTTTCACCTGAAGGTGGGCAGCACCACCACACCACAGTCTGCCCCCAAAATGGAGACACTGTGCTTATGCCTTCGTCCTCCCTTCAGGGGTCACACATGAATGCCCTTGAACAGAGAAAATGATACTTCACAGGTGACCTGGCCTTTGGGTAGGGTGCATATCTGTGAATGTTTGGGTCCTGGGCATGCCAGGGCTATGTACCTCAGTTTCCTTTCTGGAGAGAGTAGAGGATAGGTGTGGCTTTGGAACCAAGTCATTTTCTGCTGTGAAGGCAGAGGATCTTGAGCTGTAAGTCTGCAGTCCTGGTTATTACCCCAGGACATTGGTCCTCATCTGAGCCTCCTCTTCCTTGTGGCAAGCGTGGCACGGACGGCTGCCTCCTGGTGCTGTGGAGCCACAGGGTGTGGGCAGTGAGGCCTGTCCTCCCCTTTTTCCCATCAGCTGGAAAAGCCTTACCTCCACGTGGGGAGCACATTTGCATTTCGAGTGCCTTTTGAAAGGTCATGTTTTGAAGTTACACAGGCTGGAAATGATCAGAGCACAGATCATTGCCTGACTGCCAGCCCCTTTCAGTTTGCTGTGCCCCTTTAAGGAGGAAGGATAGACAGTGTGGCTGCTCAGTTGTTGCCATCTTTGTCTACTGTCATGGCTCTGGTCCTGCTGTTTAAATCAGTAAACATCCATTGGTTATTTGTCACATGCAAGCTGTGATACTTGATCTTTGGAGCACTGTGTTAGGTGTAGGCAAGCATTCAACTGTAAGGGAAACCTAACAAATAGTGACTAACACAAATGAAGTGTGAGTTGTTGGCTTTTAAAAAACATTTTACCCCTATAGCTAATAAGTCTAGAGGGAGGAGGCGGCGTGGGAGCATAACAACTGCTCTGGGCTCTCAAGCTGCTTGTAGCCCTTGCTCTCCGTCTGCAACCTGGGGTTTTCTCCATTTTGTCTCTGCATGGTTGTTGACTTTCAAGGCATCCAACTCACTTCTAGGGTAGAAAGGAAATGGACATGGGAGACTATGGGTAGCAGCTATCTCCTGTCAAGGCAGTGTTCTCCAAAGCCTGTCTTGTTGGCTAGAACTTCACTGCAGGCACCACCCCACTGCTGCAAGGATCAATGGCACTTGGCTATCTGCCTCTCCCCATCTCCCAAAGAATGCACTTCCAAGTGGGTGGCCAGTTAAGCTGTGTCATCTGTCACAGGTGAAGAGTAGAGAGATATCTCAGGGTAGGAAGCTCATACAGGTATATGTATAGGCATTCATGATCTAGTTCTTTTGTATTCTGGTCTCCACGTCTTGCTTGCCACCTGATAGCTGATGGAACTTCATCTTGTCAATAAAAGAAGTAACTAAGACACACTTTTCTCACTTCTGAGAGAGTTCCTCACTTGGACGTCACTTTCATTGAGTGATACCATGTGCCAGGTGGGGGCATGAGGTTTGAGCTTGGCTTCTAGTTCTTGCCATATGCTGAGGCTTGGAGAATTAAGTTGCTTTCCAAGGTCACTTGCTTTGTAAAGACTGAGTTGTAAGCTTATTTTCCTAGGGATAAGGAAGAACCAGATGCACAAACTCAATGTTTAGAATTCACATTGTTGTCCAGATGAGTCTCAGTCATCCTTTGTGTTCAGGGGCATTTATGAAAAGGTAAAAATTCTTCTGCCCATCTTCAATGAGTGGAAAATTCTTAGAGGAAAGAAAAAGGAAAAGTTATTCCACTTGAGCTGCCGGAGGATTCTGAACTTTCTCTTCTTCTGCACACAGCACCCGGCAGTGCCACCTGCTCCTGGACATCTTTAACTCCACAGAGCACGAGCTGACAGTCAGTGCCAGGCGCAATGAGGAGCTCATCCTTCATGCTGGGGAGTGCCAGCGGTAAGTGCCCTGTGTTTGGGGAGCATGCCAGTGAGAGCCTGGTCTTGAGCAGACAGAGCTTGCCAGTGACTGGGGAAGGTGGACGCCCCTTGAGTGGGCCCAGGCCACTCCCCACACCAAGCAACTGTACCTCTGACCCTCACTTGCATTTGGGGAAATTGCTGTGGTACAATTATAGGTAAAATCATTTTAAAAATTTTATTGCAAAGTATTTCAAACATACAAAAATTAAACTAGTGTATCTTTATATTGTATTTAAACAGCTTTCTGTATTTGCTTCTGATCTCTCCTTCTCTCTGTCTCTGTCTCTATCTCTAAGTCTGTCTGTTTCTGTCTCTATCTGTCCTTTTCTCTCCTTTATTTTCAAGAAATAACATTTTTAGCCGGGCGTGGTGGCGCACGCCTGTAATCCCAGCACTTGGGAGGCTGAGGCAGGAGGATCTGTGCAAGTTCGAGACCAGCCTGGACTACAAAAAAGTGAGCTCAAGGCCACCTGAACTGCACATCGAGACCCTGTCTCAAAAAGACCAAAAAAAAAAAAAAAAAAAAAAGAAATAACATTTTTAAAAACAGCTGACTTTTGTGTGTAAGTGCATGGTTTTGTCCCTGTCATGTTTCCCAATTTCTCTCCCAGCTCTCTCTTCGTTGCTTAATCTTTAAATTCTTACTTTCCATTTAACTATATTATACCTTTCCATTTTTATGAGTTCTTATATTAAGAGAGCAATTGGGAAACATGATAGGGGCAAAACCATGTACTTATACACAAAAGATGGTTAAGACAGTGGTCCTAAAATTCTCCAACAGGTTTTTGAAACTAGTAAGTAATTGGTAGAATTTATACCCTGACTAACTATATCTACTGATATCTGTAACCAAGCAAATGCACAGAGGTTAGGAATGTGTAATATTAAAACCATGCTTGGAATGCCTATCAGTATGGTCTTCTAATTATGTACTACTTCTACTATAATATCACTTATTGCTATACTCTCTCTCAAGCAAATGTTTACTTGAAAATAAAAGAAAAGCTAATAGAATATGCTACAAGGAAAAAAGGCCATGGAAGTGTGATGCTACAGTTTTGTAAATGGTTAAGAAATATCTGTGTAACACTGTGATTTGCTGTTGTTGTTGGTTTTTTTTTTTTTTTTTTTGCATCTTATAGGGGTTTTGAAGTTTACAATATCAATGATTGATAGAAAATACCTGTTCCATGTTATGCCTAAGGCGTTTGATAGTCAGAAAGGTAGTGATGTTAAGCTCAAGTGCCTAAGTTATAGGGAATAATATTAAGCTTCTCTTCTGGATGGTTAACAACTTAAGTTGGCAGTCCAAACAATTAGACAAAAGAAGGGATACAACTATAGCCAGTATTTTGGCTCTCGCCCTTCAAGGTTAGTGAGAACACAGGACATAAAAGAACCTGTACTGTTACAGCATATAACTCAGTGGAGTCCCAGATTTCTTGTTCAAGGAGATTATGGGGCTTCAGAGGAAAGTGAACGATGATGTACAGTGTGCCTAAGGAGAGTCACCTAGACAAAAAACATTCTCTCAGGCTTCCACAGAGAGCAAAATGGTCAAGCATTGGCTATGATTTATCCAGATGGCTGACATTGACAAAAATTTTCAAATTGCAGTACATAGGTTCAGAGTAATCCCTGAGGGGACCTGACTGACCTGGTCAGATACAGAAGTTATATATATTTTTGTAACATAGGTCTTGCTTTATCTTGGTCTTAACCATCCAGCAGAAAAGTCTAACTATGACATATAAAAAAGAAAGCCATAGTAATATGCTGAGTTGTAAAAGGCTTAAGTCAGCAGCCCCTGATAATGCCAGATGAGCTGATAATCCACTACTGTTATGGACTATTGGACTAAATATGCAGCTAATTTCTCTCTGTGCAATGAAAAGAAAGATCTGTACTAATGATGTTTAGATAAGAAATCATGTCTGCATCTTGTACTCTGAACAACTATGATGAAAACAACATTATGCAGTGTATTAACTATTAAAAAAATAATAATAAACTTAAAAAATAAAAATTATCTTACCATTAAAATTAAAAGAAAATAGCTGACTTTAACAACTGAGAAATGCAAACAGCTGAGAAATGCAAATGCAAATCCAAACCACAATGAGATCTTATCACACATCATAATGGTTACGTTCAAAATGACAACAGTGACTGTTGGTGAGGAGGTGAAGCAGCTGGAACTTCCACTCCTTGTTGCCAGGAGTATGAAACAGTGCTATCACTGTGAAAAAAATTCTGACACTTTCTTAAAAAAACTAAATATATCCTTTGCCCAATGTTTGCAATCCTAGTTACTTATTCAAGAAAAATTAAAACATACACCATAATTATAAAAAGGCTGATACAGTAATGTTCCTAATCCGAAAAATAGAGAGAATATTATTAATTCTTACAGAAGAAGGTATAGACAATAGGTGGCGTTTTCCTACAGAGTAGTAGCACAAAACAAAAAAGAATGAGTTATTCATATGAGAGACTGTGGTAAATCTCAGGAAGTAAAAGAAGTGTGTGTTGGGTGATTTCATTTGTGTAATAGCCTGGCAAGAGCAACTCTGTCTTCAGTGGAAAGAGTGAGGCCATCAGTTAGTTATTTCTGAGGGATTGGTATGAGTTTGACACAGAATAGGCAGTAATTTTCTGGGTGATGGTCATGTGCGATAACTCAGTAGCTTCAAGTATTCAAGTGTATATACTTGTTAAAAGCCAGCATGTATTCAGTTCTAACTTATACCTTTCCTTATGTGTGAATTTTACATCAAAAGAAAAAAATGGTGAACAGATTTTGAGCTTTATTAAAGATACACATGCTGAAGGGTTTGGAGTCTGTCTTAGTTTCTTGTTGCTGGAACAAAAACCCTACAGGTACACATTACAAGAGCTCATTACAAGGGCTCATTTCATCTCACATTTTATCTCAGTCCATAGTTGGGTGACTCCAGGCCAGACCATAGTTGGGTGACTCCAGGCCAGAGAAGCATGGTGGAAGGCCATAGCAGAGTAGAAGCATTTATGGTGTGGCAGGCAGAAAGCAGCCATCTTCCCTTTGCTTCCTGTTTGAGTCTACCTGGGCTACATGTGTTTGTTGGTACCACTCATACTCAAGGTGGGTCTTCCCTCTTCAGTAAGTCTACCCTCCACACCCTGCTATGTTAAACCAAACAGTGGACTAATCCAAAAGTCACTGGTCCACGATCCAGTACCATGAGGCCATGATCCAGCCACTGCCCAAAGACCCACCTGTGAGGGTGTGCAGTGTTGGGAAACATCTAGCTACAAACTGTAGCAGGTCTGCGATCTCTACAGTAGTCTTTGAATTGCATGGCAGATCAGATGGTCAAAAGACAGGCACAGAGAAGGGTGAGGGACAGATACACAGATGGACAGCCATGTTCCCAGTGGACATGCAGAATATTCACTGTGATGTTCTTTCAACGTTGTTGTTGAGCACTTTCAAAAGAAAATGGCAGGGAAAGTAAAATAAGCTAAATCATAGTCCTCACCTACCTTTTTCCTTCCTCCATAGATGCCTCTTGTTTTGGCCATGGTGGTATCCTCTACATGCATCTTTCAGTGCTTTCATGGTCTGTACATATACCTGTGACAAAATTTATTTTGAGATTTTTCCTTTTTTAAAAAAAGTCACGCGAGTAATTCTCTATCATATATGTCCTTTAGAAACTTACAGCAAGCATTCTATTTTGGAGCTAAATATAAATCTAACGCTTTCATTTTGACTGCTATTAATATTTGATTGTGTAAATATGGCACCTTATTCATTTCTATGCTAATGCATTTGCTATGAGGTGGCATCCAGGGTATTTATATTTAATGTGATTGTTAATGACCTATGAATGTAAAGTGAGGCCGTGAGGCTCGGTAGCAGGACAGAGCTAAGTGACAGATGGAATTTGGAGACATAGTGGGTAGGGGGAGCACGTAGGACCTCTGTTTGAGAGAATCAGCAAACCCTACAAGAAGCACACTTGTTCTCATTCTCAGAATGCACTTGCTGTCTGGGCTCAGGGGTGTGGGGCATCTCCCGTGCTTTCTAGGTCTGTGCCCTGCAGCATGTGCAAATGTGGGTTTCTGAGTCCCAGAGGATAGACAGGTGCTTTCAGAGGTCACTCACATCACAAGATGCTCTTCTTTTTCTTATTGTGTGGGGAGCTGTCTGTCTTCTGTCTCATCTCTTTGTCTAGATGTTTTGAGGTAGTCAAAGGGTGAAAAGAACATAAATCTTGTCTTTTTTAAAGAAATGTATTTGGTACAGGGTCTCACTATGCAGCTTGGATTCATGGTGATCCTCCTATATTCAGCCTCCCCAGTGCTGGGGTTACAACATGCACCACCACGCTACGTTTCAGTTGCTGGCTCCATGCACCTGAGGGCGGGACTAGCATGGCATGTGGTGCTGGGATCAAACCCTATTCCTGTGCTTGCCTCAGCAGGTGCTTAGTCCACCGAGCTGTGTCACTGGCCCTCCTAGTCTTCTCATGGCACCAAAATAAAACTTTTTTCTTTTGCGGTACTGGGGATTGAACTTAGGACCTTGCACTTGCCAGGCAGGCACTTGTGCCACTGAGCTATCTCCCCAACCCCATTTTTAAAAATTTGTAACTTGCAAAATTTTTTTTTTATGGATTAAGCTTGAAGTGTTCTTGGCAGTGGAGGACTGAATGATATTAGCAACACTAGTTGCAAATAATTGCAATTTGGTTTTGTGCTTCAGGCTTCCTTATTAAGCTTTTTGCTTAACTTCTCATTTCTGAACACTCTTAACTCATACATTCTTTTAATCATTCATAAAATACTCATTCAGTAGATACTGATACTTTGAGAACTTGCTATGTGATAAGCCATGCATTAGCCTTTAGGAGTACCAAGGTGAATAAAGAACTCTAGCTAGTACAGGAGCAGTAGTACAGCGTGACAGTGGAGTGTTTAACCCAGCTGGGTTGCCAGTGAGGACGCCACCCCTTTGTTGCCTATCCAGGGCATCTTGCCAGTCTGGTTGGGTAAAAGCAGTAGGTAGATCAGAGGCCATGATAATCCATCTGCCTGGGAAGTCATCCTTGCTTCGTCCCAGATGCCCACTAGCCTGTGAGGACTCTCCTGAAGACTGTGTTCAGGAAATTTTAGTCCTGAAGGCTCAGGGTACAGTTCTAGGGGGCAGTTCAGGTGGAGAAAGCAGAGGAGGGTGTGATTCACTTGACAGTACTGGGAAGTACCTTGGGACATGGCATTGGGTGTGGCTTCCTCAGTGCCCTGTCTCTTCCCAGTGTCTGGGGTCAGCCCCTGACCCTGCTCTGTCCTTCCTTTATGAGGAGCCTTTCCTGCTGCGCCTCAGGCTTTGCTAGATGCTGAAGGAAACTTTCCAAGTGCATGGAAGTGGTCTGTGCCTGTAGAGGGGACAGGTGGTAGTGGCAGAAGTGGACTTCAAGCTCTCACTTCATCTCTTCTGGTGGATTATGCTTTTCCTGCCCCCTGGGAAGCAGGAGAACGTGCAGTGGTTTTCTCCAGAGGGAGCATAGCCTAGGGCATAGAAGGAGCCATGGTCCTGGAAATAACATGGTTGCAGTGCTGCCCCTTACGAGGCCATTGTATTCAAGGCCAGCCTGCATTTCCAGACAGGTATTGATTCCAGCTTTTTATTTTCTTTTTTGGTTGGAATGGGTTTGATTCTTCCTTCTGGTAGAAGGAGGAGACATGTTACCCAGCACAAAAGCCATGGGTGTAAACAACTTCTGTTTATTTTTCCTTTCCCTGAGGTTGTGGTCAGCATTGTAAATGCCAACTTCAGCTGACACAGGAAAGGGCAAGGGGATGCATTGGTCAGCTCTGTGTTAGCACAGTGAAGTGCCTGGGGCAGCAGCTTACATGGGGCGAGGTATGCTTAGCTCAGGGGACTCACAGTCCAAATAGCACAGCACAGCCCCGGCCAGGATTGCCATTTGTTGGCAGCACCTCGTGCTCATGTCAGCAGAGGTAGGAGTGAGCAAGTGGTCACATGTTGGCTAGGAACGGAAAGAGAGTGACTGGGGCGGGCTCAGGTCTTATAGCCTTTTTCTCATGAGACTGACCAAGTCCACATCCCAAGAGCCACCTTCCGAGCTTCCCCCACCCCATTCCTGAGGGATTCCCTCTCCACCCCAACTCTAAGGGCTCTACCATACTTCCTACAGCACCACCTGGGGAATAAGGCCTGCTTATTGTTGGCCCCTGGGATCATGCAGACCTCACCTGGAGCAAAGGAATAGCCAACTGTCTCTCAGATGCCAGGATTTACCAAAGGTTCAGATAACCGGTAAATCTGGTGCTGCTTTTGGCTTCACAGCACTTACGGTTTGGTGTAAGAGAAACACAGAAAAATATAGATGCTGGAGGAGAATTGAAAGCACACCGGAAGGCGCCCCGCCTGGGCTCAGGCCACGGAGGCATCTGGGAATGCCCCCTAGCACAACGGGTATCTTTTTGGACATATCTTAGTCTATGTGGGCCACTGTAACAAAACTGGGTAGCCTGTGAGGCTTATGGGTGACAGGAATGTTTTTTACATTTCTTCCCAGCTTGCCGACTTTCTCTGTATGCCCCCATGCAGCAGGCGAGGTGGCTTTCGGGCTCTGCCTTCTATACTCTTGAGTCCCATTCACAAATATTCAGGCCATTGTATTTCATCCATAGCTCCCCCAAATTCTCACATGCACAGTATGTCCATCCTATTCCATAGTTCACAGCTTAGCTCTTTCCAAGATTAACAGATTCCCACTGGCTTGTACCACCAGTGGTTCAGAACTGCCTGGCAGTGAGACATAGGTTACAGCTGCCTTGTGAGCATGTTAACTGAAAAGTCTAAAGCTTAGTCTCACCTCAGTATCTAAATCAGGTATGAGTTAGATTCAAGGTACAATTGACATGGAGGCAGATTCACCTCTAGCTGTGGGCCTGTGATATCAAGCAGGTTATTGTGCTTCCAGAATAGTGTGCTGACACAACCATGGGACAGACATTCCCATCCTAAAAGAGAGAAACAGGGAAGAGGAAAAGAGCTTGTGGTCCCAGCTTAGTCCAAAGCCTAAGAGAGCAAGCACACCTAAACCTCAAAGCTTGAGCACTGTGTGTTCTTGGCTTGTTGCTCTGCCTTCTAGATCCATCTGCCTGTGGTTCTCCATTCGAGGCCCACTAGGGCGTGAGAATTGTCCTTCAGATCCATTCTGGAGCATCCTGCAGCTTTGAGAGGCAGGGATTTGGCCTGCAAAGTTCCTGGGGAACCCAGAGCCAGCTCTTTGCTTGTGCTCTACTGGACTGGAATTGTACCTGGCCACTGTCCTAAAGGGGATGACCCATGGCCTGTTCAGAGGGCTCCCCTGTGATGGGAGGGGTGGCCCAACAACTTCTGCCTTGCTGTGGGTCATT